>SZWC01003473.1:109908-143519 GCA_023375785.1 Penium margaritaceum
AGCACAAAGACCTTCAATACGTAGTGACACGGCGTGGTAACCATGTACAGTGACAAACCAAAGTATGCATACGTCACTAACCATGACCAAAAGAATTTCACAGTGTGTGGTCAACGTTGAAAACTCATAACACGAGTCACAAATGGTCAGAGGTGGAAACAATGGGTTGGGAACACTAGTTATCAACTAGCAAGTAAAAAGATATTCAACAAGCGGTGGCACGGTGTGGCATCGTGCACAGTGACCAACCAAAGTATGCATATGTCACTAACTATGAACGAAGACGTCTACTATGTGTGATCAACATTGACAACTCATAACACGAGTCAAAAATAGTCAGAGGGAGAGACAATGGTTTGGGAACCACATGCATGGACTAGAAAGGACAAAGAACTTCAATGCGTAGTGGCACGGCGTGGCTACTATGCACACCGAACAACCAAACTAGGCATATGTCACTGACCATGACCAAAGAATTTCAATATGGGTGGTCAACGTTCAGCAACCATAACACGAGTCACAAACGGTCATAGGGGGAAACCATGGTCCGGGAATATCAGTTCTCAATTAGCAAGTCCAACGACCTTCAATCAGTAGTAGCACGGTGTGACTACCATGCACAGTGACCGACCAAAGTAGGCATATGTACTGCCTTTCACCAAAGAAATCCGCTGTGTGTGGTCAATATTGACAACTCATAATACGAGTCACAAATGGTCAGAGGGGGAATAATGGTTTGGGAACACCAGGTATCAACTAGCAAGCACAAGGACCTTCAATAAGTTGTGGCACAGTGTGGACACCATGCACGATGACCAACCAAAGTAGGCATATGTCACTGACCATGACCAAATGATGTCACTAGGTGTGGTAATCTTTGACAACTCATAACACGAGTCACAAATGGTCAGAGTGGAAGACAATGGTTTGTGAATACTAGTTATCGAGTAGCAAGTACAAATACATTCAATATGTAGTGGCACAGGGTGGCTACCATGCACAGTGACCAACCAAAATATGCATATGTCACTGACCATGACCAACGAATTTCACTTCATGTGGTCAACGTTGACAACTCACAACATGAGTCACATATAGTCTGAGGGGAGTAACAATGTTTGGGAACACTAGCTATCAACTAGAAAGCACAAATACTTTGAATACGTAGTGACATGACATGGTAGCCATGTACATTGACAAACCAAATTACGCATATGTCACTAACCATGACCAAACGAATTTCACAGTGTGTGGTCAACGTTGAAAAATCATAACACGAGTCACAAATGGTCAGAGGGGGAAACAATGGGCTGGGCACACTAGTTATCAACTAGCAAGTACACAGACCTTCAACAAGTAGTGGCACGGTGTGGCTAGCATGCACAATGACCAACCAAAGGATGCATACGTCACTGACTATGACCAAATAAATACACTATGTGTGGTCAACATTGACGACTCATAACACGAGTCACAAATGGTCAGAGGGAGAGACAATGATTTGGGAACCCTATGCATGGAGTAGAAAGGACAAAGAACTTCAATAAGTAGTGGCACGGTGTGGGTACTGTGCACACCAAACAACCAAACTATGTATATGTCACTGACCGTGTCCAAAGAATTTCAATATGGGTGGTCAACGTTCACCTAACCATAATACGAGTCACAAACGGTCAGAGGGGGAAACAATGGTCCGGGAATATCAGTTCTCAACTAGCAGGTACAACGACCTTCAATCAGTAGTAGCACGGTGTGGCTACCATGCACAATGACCGGCCAAAGTAGGCATATGTACTGCCTTTGACCAAAGAAATCCGCTGTGTGTGGTCAACGTTGACAACTCATAATACGAGTCACAAATGCTCCGAGGGGGAAACAATGGTTTGGGAACACAAGGTATCAACTAGCAAGCATAATGACCTTCAATAAGTTGTGGTATGGTGTGGATACCATGCACGATGACCAACCAAAGTATGCATATGTCACTGACCATGACCAAAGAATGTCATCATGTGTGGTAATTTTTGACAACTCATAACACGAGTCACAAATGGTCAGAGTGGAAGATGATGGTTTCTGAATACTAGCTATCGACTAGCAAGTACAAATACCTTCAATATGCAGTGGCACAGTGTGGCTACAATGCACAGTGACCAACCAAAGTATGCATAAGTCACTAACCATGACGAAACAATTTCACTTCATGTGGTCAATGTCTCAGGAAACTGAAGGACGTTATTGCTAGAGGAATGGATGCGGTCCGAGGCGCGGGCGAGCCGCACGGAACGCCGCAGCGTTGAAGCACGGGCTCAGCCTGTTGCAGATGCCGCAGCGGCCAAAGGACGAGCACCGCAGTCACGATAGAAGGTACGGAAGGCGTGGAGGCAGGGCACAGCCCGGGTCTTGAGAGATAAACTTGATGAGGGGCAATGATGATGATGATGATGGTAGTACCACAGTGCAGGATGCCAGCGGGGCAAACCACAGCAACCGTGGATGGGCCGCAAATGAGGGAAGGCGAACGAGCGGAGTGCAGCGCAAGCAAGTGTGAGACCGCATAGGTGGAGGACCCGCACTCACCACACAGGCAAATGGAAGGTGATTGCCGCAACCAGGATGGCGGGCAGGAGCGACAATGAATGAGAAGCAGAGCCACAGCCAAGAGGCGGGCATCGAAGTGAGAACACGAGGAGGAGTGCCACAGCCAGATGGCGGGCAGAAGACAAGCGGAACTAGTGGAACAGATTGAACCACAAAGGGTTAAACTTTAGTATGAACTCGTACAAGGATTTATATGTAGCCTAGCTCTCCTAGATCTCCTATACGTGTTGTGTCTAAGGAGGGCGGTGCGATCTGTGTCGCCGTAGCCACCGCTCTGTAGTTGCTGCTGCTGCTGATGTTGTCTTGGGTGGAGCGGGAACAGCCCACGTAGCACGGTCTTGGCAGCGGGACTGCCGTTGGCGTTTCGTTACGCGAGGACCGAGTCGCCGGTGGTTTGTCTGTTTGGCAGGAGCGGCGGACCGGTCTTGCTCCGGATGATGGGATCGTATGGTTTGTGATGATCGCCCGTTGGTAGGTGTCTGTGGTCCTTTGGCGGTGACAGCGAAGCTCGCTGGCTTGGTTTGGAAGCAGGCTGTTGAGCCTCCCGCGAGCGGAGCTGCACGCCGACAGGTCTTGAACTGGAATCCCTGATTGTTTCTCGAGAGATATTCTTGGGATGAGTGAGCAGACGGGACACCAATGATCAGAACCCGGGTAAGTGCCTTGTGGCAATGCAGAATATTTCCAACATCTCCCCACAATGCCACAAGGCCCAAAGAGAGAGGAGGAGTGAAACAGTGTGCCCAAAAAGGAGGTAAGATTAGTGGTGGAGAGTATGCTGGACTCGTGGATGGAAAATGAGATGTGTGCTTCACGAGTGTATAGGCAGTTAGGACCAGGCTGGCCAAGGTATTGATTTTGTGCTGGTGAGGGAGAGGGACGTGCGACGTGTAGGAGTGTTGTAAATGATGGGGCAGAAGAAAGAGTTCCATGTGAGGTTGAAAGTGCAAGACGTCTTCAGCAAGGAAGGAAGCTGCCCACGGGAATGGGAATGCGAGAAGTTGAGGTGACCCAGACAGAAGGTGCATGCCAAGGAGCGCTTTGAAGCATGTTGATGCAAAGACTGCAGTGCTCTGAGATGACATTGTGACAGAGCTCCAGGGTGATGTACTGCTGTGAGATGATGGAGAGGAGTTGAAGAGATGGACAGAAGGAGTGCACAGTGGTTGGGATTGGTGCTTCTTGACTGGAGAGCGAGGGATGACCGCACTGTGGATCTTGTGGGGATGGGGCATACGGACGATGGTATGTTTGAAGGATGAAGTGCATGGGACTGTGAGCGAGAGAGTGCATGTCAGCATGTTGATGGATAGGTACTTTTGAGATGAGGAAAGAGGTTGCGATATGGAGTCAGCCATTGGATTGAGAAGAGGCACGAGTGCCTCGTCAGTGCATCTGTGGAGAATGGAGTGATGGAGTAGGTGAGAGGGTGCATTGTGCAAGGACGGGTTCCAGGAATGATGATTGGAAGGCTCTAAGTGCTGAGTAGGCATGTGGACAGTTGTGAAGGAGCTGGAGCAGATGGTGCATCACGGGAGTGATGCTGGCTCTGTGTGTGCTGAGGAGTGTTGTACCACCATAGGAGCGAGGCACCATTGAAGAAGGAAGTTGCAGAGCCATTGATCAAGTTACAGCTGTAGGAGGGTGATTTGAGTGATGATGGATTTCATCTGAGCTAAGAGGAGGAGGAGAACCGGTGCCGAGTTGATGTAGATGAGAGGAGGGACGTCGAATGCGAGGGTCCAAAGGATGTGAGTGAGTGAAAAGAGCCACGTCAGGATTAGGGTGATGCAGGTGAGGACGTCCAGCATTGAGTCCATGAATGGAATTTTGGAGATTGCTGTGGCAGTTCATCATCACATGCACGTGTTCCACGGAAGAGTAGGTTGACTGGAGTCAGGTACCAGGGGAGAAAGCAGGGAGCAGCGGTGGCAAGTGCATGTAGATGAGACTGGGTCAGAACTTGTTGTCACAAATGGTGCAAAGTGAAGACTGGAGAGGCTAGCAGTTATGCCTTGGTCCATGTAGCACATATATGCAGGGTCAGATGGAGTAGAAGAAGATGGTGGTGTTGTACTGAGCGCAGTGGAGTCTGCTTGCGGTTGAGATGGGTGGCCAGAGGAGGGAGCTGAGACGACCACATGACTGCTACCGGTACGATAATCACCATGCTGATGCATTGTGAGAGGCAGGGCTGAAAACTGATTTTCATGCTGCTGAGGCGGATGAGTCTTTGATTTGTCGTTCTCATCAACAGATGGGATGGAAAGGTTGCCGTAGAGGATTGGAGGTGCTGCAGATGGTGGAAGGTCCAGTGTTGAAGCTGTTGAATGCTGCTCAAGTAAGGTTTTGAAGATGCGCGCTTTGAGATGACGTTACTGGCGTCAGAGGGGATGCTGAAGCTGGATTTGCAGTGATGGGCAGCAGGTCAATAGATCGCCTGCTCTGATACCATGTCAGGAAACTGAAGGACGTTATTGCAAGAGGAATGGGTGCGGTCCGAGGCGCGGGCAAGCCGCGAGGCACGCCGCAGCGCCGAAGCGCGGGCTCAGCCTGTTGGAGATGCCGCAGCGGCCAAAGGACGAGCACAGCAGTCACGAGAGAAGGTACGGAAGGCGTGGAGGCAGGGTACAGCCCGGGCCTTGAGAGAGAAACTTGATGAGGGGCAACGATGATGATGATGATGGCAGTACCACAGTGCAAGACGCCAGCGGGGCGAACCACAGCAACCGTGGATGGGCCGCAAATGAGTGAAGGCGAACGAGCGGAGTGCAGCGCAAGCAAGTGTGAGGCCGCACAGTTGGAGGACCTGGGCTCACCGCACAGGCAAATGGAAGGAGATTGCCGCAACCTGGATGGCGGGCAGGAGCGACGATGAATGAGAAGCAGAGCCACAGCCAAGAGGCGGGCATCGAAGTGAGAACACGAGGAGGAGTGCCACAACCAGATCGCGGGCATAAGACAAGCGGAACTAGTGGAACAGATTGAACCACAAAGGGTTAAACTTTAGTAGGAACTAGTACAAGGATTTATACGTAGCCTAGCTCTCCTATATCTACTCTACGTGTAGTGTCTAAGGAGGGTGGTGCGATCTGTGTCGAAGTAGCCACCGCTCTGTAGTTGCTGCTGCTGCTGATGTTGTCTTGGGTGGAGTGGGAACAGCCCACGGAGCACTGTCTTGGCAGTGGGACTGCCGTTGGCGTGTCGTTACGCGAGGACCGAGTCGCCGGTGGTTTGTCTGTTCGGCAAGAGCGGCGGACCCTTCTTGCTCCGGATGATGGGATCGTACGGTTTGTGATGATCGCCCGTTGGTAGGTGTCTGTGGGCCTTTTGCGGGGACAGCGAAGTTTGCTGGCTTGGTTCGGAAGCAGGCTGTTGAGCCTCCCGCGAGCGGAGCTGCACGCCGACAGGTCTTGAACTCGAATCCATGATTGTTTCTTGAGAGATATTATTGGGAGGAGTGAGCAGACGGGACACCAATGATCAGAACCCGGGTAAGTGCCTTGTGGCAATGCAGAATATTTCCAACACAACGTTGATAACTCACAACATCAGTCACAGATAGTCAGAGGGGGTAACAATGGTTTGTGAGGACTAGCTATCAACTAGAAAGCACAAAGACCTTCAATACGTAGTGACATGGTGTCGTAACCATGTACAGTGACAAAACAAAGTAGGCATGTGTCACTAATCATGACCAAACAAATTTCACAGTGTGTGGTCAGCGTTGAAAGCTCATAACACAAGTCATAAATGGTCAGAGGGGGAAACAATGGGTTGGGAACACTACTTATCAACTAGCAAGTACGAAGACCTTCAACAAGTAGTCGCACGGTGTGGCAAGCGTGAACAATGACCAACCAAAGGATGCATACGCCACTGACTATGACCGAAGAAATCCACTATGTGTGGTTAACATTGACAACTCATAACACGAGTCACAAATGGTCAGAGGGAGAGACAATGGTTTGGGAACCCTATGCATGGACTAGAAAGGACAAAGAACTTCAATACCTAGTGGTACGGTGTGGCTAGTATGCATACCAAACAACCAAACTAGGCATATGTCACTGACCATGACCAAAGAATTTCAATATGGGTGGTCAACGTTCACAAACCATAACACAAGGCACAAACGGTCAGAGGGGGAAACAATGGTCCGGGAATATCCGTTCTCAACTAGCAAGTACTACGACCTTCAATCAGTAGTAGCACGGTGTGGCTACCATGCACAATGACCAACCAACGCAGGCATATGTATTGCCTTTCACAAAATAAATCCGCTATGTGTGGTCAACGCTGACAATTCATAATACAAGTCACAAATGGTCAGAGGGGGAAACAATGGTTTGGGACCACCAGGTATCAACTACCAAGCACAATGACCTTCAATGATTTGTGGCACGGTGTGGATACCATGCACGATGACCAACCAAAGTATGCATATGTCACTGACCATGACCAAAGAATGTCACCACGTGTAGTAAACTTTGACAGCTCATAACATGAGTCACAATTTGTCAGAGTGGAAGATAATGGTTTCTGAATACTAGTTCTCGACTAGCAAGTACAAATGCCTTTCAGTATGTAGTTGCACAGTGTGGCTACAGTGCATAGTGACCAACCAAAGTATGCATATGTAACTGACCATGACCAACGGATTTCACCTCATGTGGTCAACGTTCACAACTCACAACACGAGTCACAGATAGTCTGAGGGGGGTAACAATGGTTTGGGAACACTAGCTATTAATTAGAAATCACAAAGACCTTCAATACGTAGTGACACGGAGTGGTAACCATGTACTGTGACAAACCAAAGTAGGCATATGTCACCAACCACGACCAACCGAATTTCACAGTGTGTGGTCAACATTGAAAACTCATAACACGAGTCACAAATGGTCAGAGGGAGAAACAATGGGTTTGGATCACTAGTTATCAACTAGCAAGTACAAAGACCTTCAACAAGTAGTGGCACGGCGTGGCTATCGTGCACAGTGACCAACCAAAGGATGCATATGTCACTGACTATGACCGAAGAAGTCCACTATGTGTGGTCAACATTGACAACTCATAACACGAGTCACAAATGGTCAGAGAGAGAGACAATGGTTTGGGAACCCTATGTATGGACTAGATGGGACAAAGAACTTCAATACGTAGTGGCACGGTGTGGCTTCTATGCACACCAAACAACCAGACTAGGCATATGTCACTGACCATGATCAATAATTTCAATATGGTTGGTCAATGTTCACCAACCATAACACGAGGCAAAAATGGTCAGAGGGGGAAACAATGGTCCGGGAAGAACAGTTCTCAACTAGCAAGTACAACGACCTTCAATCAATAGTAGCACGGTGTGGCTACCATGCACAATGACCAACCAAAGGAGGCATATGTACTGCCTTTCCCCAAAGAAATCTGCGGTGTGTGGTCAACATTGACAACTCATAATACAAGACAAATATGGTCAGAGGGGGGAACAATGGGATGGGAACACCAGGTATCAACTAGCAAGTACAATGACATTCAATAAGTTGTGGCACAGTGTGGATACCAACTTACACGCACTAACACGCACTTATCCGTACTTATGCGTACTTATACGCACTTACACGCACTTACACACACTGATACGCACTTACACGCACTTATACGCACTTGCACACACTTTCATGTACTTACACGTACCTGCACGCACTTACACACACTTACACGCACTTTCACGCACATACGCGCACTTAATTGCACGTACACGCACTTACACGCACTTACACGAATGTACACGCACTTACACGCACTTACACGTACTTACACGCACTTACAAACACTTACACGCACTTACACACACTTACACGCACTTACACGCACTTACACACACTTACACACACTTACACGCACTTACACACAGTTACACACACTTACACATACTTACACGCACTTGCACACACTTACACGTACTTAAACGCGCTTACACATACTTACACGTACTTACACGTACTTATACGCACTTACACGCACTTACATGTACTTACATGCACTTACACATTCTTACACGCACTTACACACACTTACATGCACTTACCCACACTTACACACACTTACATGCAGTAACAGACACTTACACGTACTTACACGGACTTACACACACACACAAACTTACACGCACTTACACGTACTTACACATACTTACACGCACTTACACACACTTACACACACTTACACGCACATACACGCACTTACACGTAGTTAATTGCACTTACACGCACTTACACGCACTTACACGCACTTACACGAACTTACACGCATTTACACACACTTACACGTACTTACACGTACTTACAAATAGTTACACATACTTACACACACTTACACGCACTTACACACACTTACACGCACGTACATGCACTTACACGTACTTACACGTAGTTACACGTACTTACACATACTGACACGCACTTGTACACACTTACACGCACTTACACGCACTTATACATACTTACACGCACTTACATGCACTTACACGTACTTACACGCACTTACATGTACTTACACGCATTCACACAAACTTACGCACACTTACACACACTTACACACACTTACACACACTTACACGCACTTACACATACTTACACGCACTTACACGCACTTACATGCACTTACACACACTTACACGCACTTACACGTACTTACACGCACTTAAACGCACTTACACGCACATACATGTACTCACACGTACTTATTCGCACTTACACGCACTTACACACACTTACACGTACTTACAAGTACTTACACGTACTTACACGAACATACACGCACTTACACGTACTTATACGTACTTACACGTAATAACACACACTTACAAGCACTTACAAGAACTTACATGCACTTACATGCACTTACACGCACTTACGCGCACTTACACGCACTTACACATACTTACACGCACTTACACACACTTACACACACTTACATAAACTTACACGCACTTACACGTACTTACACGTACTTACACACACTTACACGCACATACACGCACTTACACGCAGTTAATTGTACTTACACGCACTTACACACACTTACACGTTCTTATACGCAGTTACACACAATTATACGCACTTACATGCACTTACACGTACTTACACGCACTTACATGCACTTACACGCACTTACATGCACATACACGCACTTATACGCACTTACACACACTTACACGCACTTCCACGTACTTACACGTACTTACACACACTTACATACACTTACACCTACTTACACGTACTTACACGCACTTACACGCACTTACACGTACTTACTTGCACTTACACGCACATACATACACTTACACGTGCTTACACGTACTTACATGCACTTACACGCATTTACACGTACTTACACACACTTACACGCACTTACACATACTTACACGCACTTACATACACTTATACGTACGTACACACACTTACATACACTTACACGTACTTACACACACTTACACACACTTTCATGCACTTACACGGACTTACACGCACCTACACGCACTTACACGTACTTATACACACTTACACGCACTTACATACACTTACACGCACTTACATGCACTTACACACACCTACACATACTTGCACACACGTACACGCACTTACACGCACTTACGTGCACTTACATGCACTCACACATACTTACACGCACTTACACACACTTACACGCACTTACACGCACTTACACGCACTTATACGCACTTACAAGAACTTACACGCACTTACACACACTTATACGCACTTACATACACTTGTACATACTTACACGTAATTACACGCACTTACAAGCACTTACAATAACTGACACGCACTTACACGCACTTACACGCACTTACACGCTCTTACACGCTCTTACACGCACTTACACAAACTTACACATACTTGCACGCACTTACACACACTTACATGCACTTACACGCACTTACACGTACTTGCACATATTTACATGCACTTACACATACTTACATACACTCACACGCTTTTACACGCGCTTACACGCAGTTAATTGCACTTGCACGCACTTACACGCACTTACATGAACTTACACACACTTACACGCACTAACATATATTGACACGCACTTACAAATATTTACACACAATTACACGCACATATATGCACTTACACGCACTTACACATACTTACACGCACTTACACATAGTTATATGTACTTATACACACTTACACGCACTTACACACACTTACATGCACTTACACGCACTTACATGCACTTAGACATACTTGCACGCACTTACACACACTTACACGCACTTACACGCACTTACACACACTTACACGCACTTACACGCAGTTAATTGCACTTACACGTACTTACACGCACTTACAAGAACTTACACGCACTTATACGCACTTACACGTACTTACACACACTTACAAACACTTATACATACTTATACGCACTTACATGTACTTACACGTACTTACACGCACTTACACGTACTTACACGCACTTGCACACACTTACACGCACTTACATGCACTTACACGTACTTAGACACACTTACACGCAGTTATAAACACTTTCACATACTTACACGCACTTGCACACACTTATACATACTTACACACACTTATCCATACTTACACGCACTTACACGCACTTATACACACTTACACGTACTTACACATACTTACACGCACTTACCCGCACTTACACGCACTTACACGCACTTACACGCAGTTACACGCACTTACATGCACTAACACGCACTTACACACAATTACACGCACGTACACGTACTTGCACACACTTACACGCACTTACACGCACTTACACATACTTACACACACTTACACACACTTATATGCAGTTAATTGTTCTTACATGTACTTACACGCACTTACACGAACGTACACACACTTACACGCACTTACACGTACTTACACGCACTTACAAATACTTACACGCACTTACACACACTTACACACACTTACACACACTTACACACACTTACACGCACTTATACACAGTTACACACACTTACACATACTTACACGTTCTTGCATGCACTTACATGCACTTATACGCACTTACACATACTTACACGCACTTACATGCACTTACACGCTCTTACACATACTTACACGTACTTACACTCACTAACACACACTTACACGCACGTACACGTACTTACACATACATATCCATACTTACACGCACTTACACGCACTTACACACACTTACACGCACTTACACACACTTACACACACTTACACGAATTTACACACACTTACACGTACCTGCACACACTTACATCTACTTACACACACTTACACGCACTTACACACTCTTACACGTACTTATACACAGTTAATTGCACTAACACATACTTACACGTACTTACACGAAATTACACGCACTTACACACACTTACACATACTTACACGTACTTAAAAATACTTACACACACTTGCATGCACTTACACGCACTTACACGCACTTACACGCACTTACATGCACTTACGCGTACTTACACGCAGTTACACGCACTTACACATACTTACACGCACTTGCACATACTTACACGCACTTGCACGCACTTACACATACTTACACGCACTTACACGCACTTACACGCACTTACACGCACTTATACGCACTTCCACGCACTTACACGCACTAACACGCACTTACACACACTTACACGCACTTATCCATACTTACACGCACTTACACGCAGTTACACACACTTATATGCACTTACACGTACTTGCACATACTTACACGCACTTACATGCACTTACATGCACTTACACGTACTTAAACGTACTTATATGCACTTACACACACTTACACGCACTTACACACACTTACACATACTTACACGCACTTACACGCACTTACATGCACTTACACATACCTATATGAACTTACACACACTTACACACACTTACACACACTTACATACACTTACACAAACTTACACACACTTACACGTACATATATGCACTTACACGTACTTACACGCACTTACACGCAGTTACATACACTTACACGTACTTACGTGCACTTACATGCACTTACACGCATTTACACATACTTACACACACTTACACGCACTTACACGCACTTGCATGCACTTACACTCACTTACACACACTTAGAAACACTTACACGCACTTGCACACACTAACACGCACTTACGCGCACTTACACGGACTTGCACACACCTACACACACTTACACATACTTACACACTCTTACATGCACTTACACGTACTTACACGTACTTACACACACTTACACATACTTACACACACTTACACGCACTTACACACACTTACACGCACTTACACACAGTTACATGCACTCATACGTACTTACATGCACTTACACGCACTTACGCACACTTATACGCACTTACAAGCACTTACACACACTTACACGCACTTACACACACTAATACATACTTACACACAATTACACGCACTTAGAAGCACTTACAAGAACTTACACGTACTTATACGCACTTACATGTACTTACACATACTTACACGTACTTACACACACTTACACGCACTTAGACACACTTACACACACTTACACACACTTACACGCACTTACACACACTTACACGCACTTGTACACACTTAAACGCACTTACACGCACAACCGCACTTACCTGCACTTACACATAGTTAATTTAACTTACACGCACTTACACGCACTTACACGCATTTACACGCAGTTACACGAACTTATACGTACTTACACACACTTCCACGCAGTTACATGCACTTACACGTGCTTACACACATTTACATGCACTTACGCGCATTTACACACACTCACACACACTTACACGCACTTACACGCACTTACACGCACTTATACGTACTTACACACACTTACACACACTTACACACACTTATGCACACTTACACACACTTACGCGCACTTACACAGACTTATACGCACCTACACACAGTTACACGTACTTACACACACTTACACGTACTTACACGCACTCACACGCACTTACACGCACTTACATGCACTTACACACACTTACACGTACTTACACGTACTTACACATACTTACACACACTTACACGCACTTACATGCACTCACACGTACTTACACGCACTTACACGCACTTATACGCACTTATAGGCACTTACACGCACTTACAAGCACTTACACGCACTTACACGCACTTATACGCACTTACATGCACTTATAATTACTTACACGTAATTACACGCACTTACAAGCACTTACAAGAACTTACACGCACTTACACACACTTACACGCACTTACGCGCACTTACACACACTTACACGCACTTACACACACTTACACACACGTACATGCACTTACACGCACTTACACGCACTTACACATACTTGCACACACTTACACGCACTTACACGCACTTTCACACACTTACACGCCCTTACACGTAGTTATTTGTACTTACATGTACTTACACGCACTTACATGAACTTACACGCACTTACACGCACTTACACGTACTGACACGCACTTACAAAGACTTACACGCAATTACACGCACTTATACACACTTACATGCACTTACACGTACTTACACGCACTTACACACACTTATATGCACTTAAACGCACTTATACGCACTTACACGCACTTCTACGCACTTACACGCACTTACATGCACTTACACGTACTTGCACGCACTTACACGCACTTACACGCACTTACACGTACTTACACGCACTTACACACAGTTAATTGCACTTACACGTACTTACACGCACTTACACGCACTTACATGCACTTACACGCACTTACACGCATTTACACGTACTTACACGCAGTTACACGCACTTACACGTACTTACACGCACTTACATGCACTTACACGTACTTACACGCACTTACACGCACTTACATGCACTTACACGCACTTACACGCATTTACACGTACTTACACGCAGTTACACGCACTTACACGTACTTACACGCACTTACATGCACTTACACGTACTTACACGCACTTACACGCACTTACATGCACTTACACGCACTTACACGCATTTACACGTACTTACACGCAGTTACACGCACTTACACGTACTTACACGCACTTACATGCACTTACACGTACTTACACGCACTTACACGCACTTACATGCACTTACACGCACTTACACGCATTTACACGTACTTACACGCAGTTACACGCACTTACACGTACTTACACGCACTTACATGCACTTACACGTACTTACACGCACTTACACGCACTTACATGCACTTACACGCACTTACACGCACTTACACACAGTTACACGCACTTACACGTACTTACACGCACTTGCACACACTTACACGCACTTACACACACTTACCCATACTTACACGCACTTACATGCACTTACGCACACTTACACACACTTACACGTACTTACACGCACCTACACGCACTTACACGCACTTACACGTACTTACACGCACTTACACACACTTACCCGTACTTATACACACTTATACGCAGTTACACACACTTATACGTATTTACACGCACTTATACGTACTTACATGCACCTACACACACTTACACACACTTACATGTACTTACACGCACTTACACGCACTTACACGCACTTACACGCAATTATACGCACTTATACGCACTTACATGCACTTAAACGCACTTACACAAACTTATACACACTTACACGCACTTACATGCACTTACATATACTTACACGCACTTACACGTACTTACACGCACTTACATGCACTTACACGTACTTACACATACTTACACGCAGTTACACGCACTTACACATGCTTACACGCACTTACGCGCACTTACACAGACTTACACACACCTACACGCACATACACGTACTTACATGCACTTACACGCACTTATACGCACTTACATGCACTCACACATACTTACACATACTTACACGCACTTACACACACTTACAAGCACTTACGCGTACTAACACGTACTTACACACACTTACACACACTTATACGCACATATACGCACTTACACGGAATGACACGCACTTACAAGCACTTACAATAACTTACGTGCACTTACACGCACTTACACACACTTACACGCACTTACACACACTTACATGCACTTACACACACTTACACGTACTTACATGCTCTTACACGCACTTGCACATACTTACACACACTTACACATACTTACACACACTTACACGCACTTACACGCAGTTAATTGCACTTATACGCACTTACACACACTTATACAAACTTACACGCACTTACACGCACTTACACGTAGTGATACGTACTTACACGCACTTACACTCACTTGCACGCACTTACATGCACTTACGCGTACTTACAGGCACTTACATACACTTACACGCACTTACACATACTTACACGCACTTACACGCACTTACATGTCCTTATTCGCACTTAAACGCAATTACACGCACATACACGCACTTACACGCACTTACACGTACTTACACGTACTTACCCACAATTACACATACTTACACACAGTTACACACACTTACACGTACTTACACATACTTATGCGTACTTACACACACTTACATGCACTTACACACACTTACATGCACTTACACACACTCACACACACTTACACGCACTTACAGGCACTTACATACACTTACACGCACATACACACACTTATACGCACCTACACACACTTACACGCAGTTACACCTACTTACACGTGCTTACACGCACTTACACGTACTTACACACATTTTCACACACTTACATACACTTACACGCACTTACATGCACTTACACGCACTTACACGCACTTACACGCACTTACATGCACTTACACACACTTATACACACGTTCACGTACTTACACGCACTTACACACACTTACACACACTTACACGCACTTACACGCACTTATACGCACTTACACGCACTTACACACACTTCCACGCACTTACACGCACTTACACACACTTACATGCACTTACACACACTTACACACACTTACACATACTTACACGTACTCACACACACTTACACGTACTTACACGCACTTACACATACGTACACGCACTTGCACGCACTTGCACACACTTACACGTACTTATATGCACTTATATATACTTACGTGCACTTACACGGAGTTACACGCACCTACACGCACTTACACGTACTTACACACACTTACACGCACTTACACGCACTTATACGTACTTACATGCACTTATATGCACTTACACACACTTACACGTACTTACACGCACTTACACACACTTACACGTACTTATATGCACTTATATATACTTACGTGCACTTACACGGAGTTACACGCACCTACACGCACTTACACGTACTTACACACACTTACTTGCACTTACACACACTTACACACACTTACACGCTCTTACACGCACTTGCACGCACTTACACGCACTTACACGCACTTACACGTACTTACACGTACTTACACGCACTTACACGTACTTACACGCACTTACACGCACTTACACGTACTTACACACACTTACACGCACTTACACGCACTTATACGTACTTACATGCACTTATATGCACTTACACACACTTACACGTACTTACACGCACTTACACACACTTACACGCACTTACACACACTTACACGTACTTACACGCACTTACATGTACTCACACATACTTACACACACTTACACATACTTACACACACTTACACGCACTTACAAGCACTTATACGTACTTACACACAATTACACGCACTTAGACGCACTTACAAGAACTTACACGTACTTATACGCATTTACACGTACTTACGCATACTTACACGCACTTACACACACTTACATGCACTTATACACACTTACACACACTTTCACACACTTACACGCACTTACACACACTTACACGCACTTGCACATCCTTAAACGCACTTAGACGCATAACCGCACTTACCTGCACTTACATGTAGTTAATTGCACTTACACGTACTTACACGCACTTACACGCATTTACACGCAGTTACACGCACTTATACGTACTTACACGTACTTACACGTGCTTATACAAACTTACTTGCACTTACACGCACTTTTACGTACTTACACACACTTACACGCAGTTATTTGCACTTACATGCACTTACATGCACTTACACAAACTTACACGCACTTACACGCACTTACACGTACTGACACGCACTTACAAAGACTCACACGCAATTATACGCACTTATACGTACTTACATGCACTTGCACGTACTTACACGCAATTACACGCACTTATATGCACTTAAACACGCTTATACGCACTTACACGTACTTACACGCACTTACACGCACTTACATGCACTTACACGTACTTGTACACAGTTACACGCACTTACACGCACTTATAAGCACTTACACGTACTTACACGCACTTAAATGAACTTACACGCACTTATATACACTTACACCTACTTACACGTACTTGCAAACACTTACACGTACTTACACGTACTTACACGCACTTACACGTACTTACACGTACTTACACGCACTTACACGCACTTACATGCACTTACACGCACTTACACGCACTTACACGTACTTACATGCACTTACACGCAGTTACACGCACTTACACGTACTTACATACACTTGTACACACTTACACGCACTCACCCGCACTTATATGTACTTACACGCACTTACACGCACTTACCCGTACTTATACGTAATTACATACACTTACATGCACTTACACGCACTTACACACACTTACACACACTTACACACACTTACACACACTTACATGCACTTACACGTACTTGCACATACTTACACGCACTTACACGCACTTACAAGCACTTTCACGTACTTACACGCACTTAATTGCACTTATACGCACTTACATGCACTTACACGAACGTACACGCACTTACATGCACTTACACGTACTTACACGCACTTACAAACACATACACACACTTACACACACTTACACGCACTTACACGCACTTTAACACACTTACACATACTTACACGCACTTATACGCAGTTACACAGACTTACACATACTTACACGCACTTGCACACACACGCACTTACACGCACTTACACATACTTACACGCACTTACACATACTTATATGCACTTACACGCACTTACACGTACTTACACACACTTACACGTACTTGCACGCACTTATACACACCTACATGCACTTACCCATACTTACACACACTTACACGCAGTAACAGACACTTACGCACACTTACACAGACTTACACGCACTTACACAAACTTACACGCACTTACACATACTTACACACAATTACACGCACTTATACACACTTACACGCACTTTCACGCACTTACACGTAGTTAATTGTACTTACACGCACTTACACGCACTTACACGAACTTACACATACTTAGACACACTTACACGTACTTACACATACTTACAAACAGTTACACATACTTACACACACTTACACGTACTTACACATACTTACATGCACTTACACGTACTTACACGTACTTACACATAGTTACACGCACTTACACATACTTACATGCACTTGTACACACTTACATGCACTTACATGTACTTACACATACTTACACGCACTTACACGCACTTACACGTACTTACACACAATTACATGTACTTACACGCACTTACACGTACTTACACACACTTACACGCACTTGCACGTACTTACACGTAGTTCGTTGTACTTATACGCACTTACACGCACTTACACGAACTTACACGCACTTACACACACTTACACGTACTTACACATACTTACAAACAGTTACACATACTTACACACACTTACACGTACTTACACACACTTACACGCACTTACATGCACTTACACGTACTTACACATAGTTACATGCACTTACACATACTTACACGCACTTGTACACACTTACAAGCACTTACACGCACTTACACATTCTTACACACACTTACACGCACTTACACGTACTTACAAACACTTACATACACTTACACACACTTACACACACTTACACGCACTTACAAGCACTTACACGTACTTACACGCACTTACCCGCACTTATACGTACTTAGACACAGTTACACACACTTATACGCACATACACGCACTTACACGTACTTAGATGCACTTACATGCACTTACACGCAATTACATGCACTTACACGCACTTACACGCACTTACACAAACTTACACACACTTACACGCACTTACATGCACTTACACGCAGTTACATGCACTTACACGTGCTTACACGCACTTACATGCACTTACACGCATTTACACCCACTTACACACACTTACACGCACTTACCCATACTTACACGCACTTACACAAACTTACACACACTTACACGCACTTGCATGCACTTACACGCACTTACTTACACTTACACGGACTTACACGTACCTATACGCACTTACACATACTTACACACACTTACGCGCACTTACACATACTTACACGCACTTACACGCACTTACATGCACTTGCACACACTTACACGCACTTACACGCACTTACACGCACTTACACGCACTTACACGCACTTACATGTACTCACACATACTTATACGCACTTACACGCACTTACACATACTTACACGTACTTACAAGTACTTACACGTACTTACACGTACTTACACGCACTTACACGCACTTATACGTACTTACACGCAATAACACACACTTACAAGCACTTACAAGAACTTACACGCACTTACATGCACTTACACGCACTTATGCGTACTTACACACACTTACACACACTTACACGCACTTTCATGTACTTACACACACTTGCACACGCTTACACACACTTACACGCACTTACATGCACTTACACACACATACACGCACTTACACGCAGTTAATTGCACTTACACGCACTTACACGCATTTACACGTACTTATACACAGTTACACACACTTATACGCACTTACACGCACTTACACGTACTTACATGCACTTACATGCACTTACACGCACTTAAATGCCCTTATACACACTTACACGCACTTACACGCACTTACACGCACTTCCACACACTTACACGTACTTACATGCAGTTACACGCACTTACACGAACTTACACGTACTTACACGCACTTACACACACTTACATACACGTACACCTACTTACACGGACTTACACGCACTTACACGCACTTACACGTACTTACTTGCACTTACACGCAGTTACACGCACTTACACGTACTTACACGCACTTACATGCACTTACACGCATTTACACGTACCTACACACACTTACATGCACTTACACACACTTACATGCACTTACACGCACTTACATGCACTTAGACATACTTGCACACACTTACACACACTTACACGCACTTACACGCACTTACACACACTTACACGCACTTACACGCAGTTAATTGCACTTACACGTACTTACACGCACTTACACGAACTTACACGCACTTATACGCACTTACACGTACTTACACACACTTACAAACACTTACACATACTTATACGCACTTACATGTACTTACACGTACTTACACGCACTTACACGTACTTACACGCACTTACACACACTTACACGCACATACATGTACTTACATGTACTTAGACACACTTACACGCAGTTATAAGCACTTTCACATACTTACACGCACTTGCACACACTTATACATACTTACACACACTTATCCATACTTACACGCACTTACACGCACTTATACACACTTACACGTACTTACACATACTTACACGCACTTACCCGCACTTACACGCACTTACACGCACTTACACGCAGTTACACGCACTTACATGCACTAACACGCACTTACACACACTTACACGCACTTACACGTACTTGCACACACTTACACACACTTACACGCACTTACACATACTTACACACACTTACACACACTTATATGCAGTTAATTGTACTTACATGTACTTACACGCACTTACACAAACGTACACACACTTACACGCACTTACACGTACTTACACGCACTTACAAATACTTACACACACTTACACACACTTACACACACTTACACACACTTACACACACTTACACGCACTTATACGCAGTTACACGCACTTACATATACTTACACGTTCTTGAATGAACTTACATGCACTTACACGCACTTACACATACTTACACGCACTTACATGCACTTACACGCTCTTACACATACTTACACATACTTACACTCAATTACACACACTTACACGCACTTACACATACATATCCATACTTACACGCACTTACACGCACTTACACACACTTACACGCACTTACACACACTTAAACACACTTACACGAATTTACACACACTTACATGTACCTGCACACACTTACATGTACTTACACGCACTTACACGCACTTACACACTCTTACACGCACTTATACACAGTTAATTGCACTAACACATACTTACACGCACTTACACAAACTTACACGCACTTACACACACTTACACATACTTACACGTACTTAAAAATACTTACACACACTTGCACGCACTTACACACACTTACATGTACTTACACGCACTTACATGCACTTACGCGTACTTACACGCAGTTACACGCACTTACACATACTTACACGCACTTGCACATACTTACACGCACTTACACGCACTTACACATACTTACATGCACTTACACGCACTTACACGCACTTACACGCACTTATACGCACTTACACGCACTTACACGCACTAACACGCACTTACACGCACTTACACGTACTTACACGTACTTACATGCACTTACACGCACTTACACGTACTTACACGTACTTACATGCACTTACACGCACTTACACGTACTTACACGTACTTACATGCACTTACACGCACTTACACGTACTTACACGTACTTACATGCACTTACACGCACTTACACGTACTTACACGTACTTACATGCACTTACACGCACTTACACGTACTTACACGTACTTACATGCACTTACACGCACTTACACGTACTTACACGTACTTACATGCACTTACACGCACTTACACGTACTTACACGCACTTACACATACTTACACGCACTTACACGCACTTACACATACTTACATGCACTTACACGCACTTACACGCACTTACACGCACTTATACGCACTTACACGCACTTACACGCACTAACACGCACTTACACACACTTACATGCACTTATCCATACTTACACGCACTTACACGCAGTTACACACACTTATATGCACTTACACGTACTTACACATACTTACACGCACTTACATGCACTTACATGCACTTACACGTACTTACACGTACTTATATGCACTTACACGCACTTACACGCACTTACACACACTTACACGTACTTACACGCACTTACACGCACTTACATGCACTTACACATACTTACATGAACTTACACACACTTACACACACTTACAGACACTTACATACACTTACACGCACTTACACACACTTACACGTACATATATGCACTTACACGTACTTACACGCACTTACACGCAGTTACATACACTTACACGTACTTACATGCACTTACATGCACTTACACGCATTTACACATACTTACACACACTTACACGCACTTACACGCACTTGCATGTACTTACACTTACTTACACACACTTAGAAACACTTACACGCACTTGCACACACTAACACGCACTTACGCGCACTTACACGGACTTGCACACACCTACACGCACTTACACATACTTACACACTCTTACATGCACTTACACGTACTTACACGTACTTACACACACTTACACATACTTACACACACTTACACGGACTTACACACACTTACACGCACTTACACGCACTTACATGCACTCACACGTACTTGCACGCACTTACACGCACTTACGCACACTTACACGCACTTACAAGCACTTACACACACTTACACGCACTTACACGCACTAATACATACTTACACGCAATTACACGCACTTAGAAGCACTTACAAGAACTTACACGTACTTATACGCACTTACACGTACTTACACATACTTACACGTACTTACACACACTTACACACACTTACACACACTTACACACACTTACACACACTTACACGCACTTACACACACTTACACGCACTTGTACACACTTAAACGCACTTACACGCACAACCGCACTTACCTGCACTTACACATAGATAATTTCACTTACACGCACTTACACGCACTTACACGCATTTACACGCAGTTACACGCACTTATACGTACTTATACACACTTCCACGCAGTTACATGCACTTATACGTGCTTACACACACTTACATGCACTTACGCGCGTTTACACACACTCACACACACTTACACGCACTTACACGCACTTACACGCACTTATACGTACTTACACACACTTACACACGCTTACACACACTTACGCACTCTTACACACACTTACACGCACTTACACAGACTTATACGCACCTACACACAGTTACACATACTTACACACACTTACACGTACTTACACACTCTCACACGCACTTACACGCACTTACATGCACTTACACACACTTACACGTACTTACACACACTTACACACACTTACACGAACTTACATGCACTCACACGTACTTACACGCACTTACACGCACTTATACGCACTTACAGGCACTTACACGCACTTACAAGCACTTACACGCACTTACACGCACTTATACGCACTTACATGCACTTATAATTACTTGCACATAATTACACGCACTTACAAGCACTTACAAGAACTTACACGCACTTACACGTACTTACACGCACTTACGCGCACTTACACACACTTACACGCACTTACACACACTTACACACACTTACATGCACTTATACGCACTTCCACACACTTACACGTACTTGCACACACTTACACGCACTTTCACACACTTACACGCCCCTACACGTAGTTATTTGTACTTACATGTACTTACACGCACTTACACAAACTTACACGCACTTACACGCACTTACACGTACTTACACGCACTTACAAAGACTTACACGCAATTACACGCACTTATACGCACTTACATGCACTTACACGTACTTACACGCACTTACACACACTTATGTGCACTTAAACGCACTTATACGCACTTACACGCACTTCTACGCACTTACACGCACTTACATGCACTTACACGTACTTGCACATACTTACACGCACTTACACGCACTTACACGTACTTACACGCACTTACACACAGTTAATTGCACTTACACGTACTTACACGCACTTACACGAACTTACACGCACTTATACGCACTTACACGTACTTACACGCACTTACACACACTTACGCGCACTTAAACGCACTTACACGCACTTACACGCACTTACACGTACTTACACGCACTTACGCGCACTTACACACACTTACACGTACTTACACGCACTTACACGCACTTACGCGTACTTACACGCACTTACACACACTTACACGCACTTACATGCACTTACACGCACTTACATGCACTTACACGCACTTACATGCACTTACACGCACTTACATGCACTTACACGCACTTACATGCACTTACACGCACTTACATGCACTTACACGCACTTACATGCACTTACACGCACTTACATGCACTTACACGCACTTACATGCACTTACACGCACTTACATGCACTTACACGCACTTACACGCACTTACACGTACTTACACGCAGTTACACGCACTTACACGTACTTACACGCACTTGCACACACTTACACGCACTTACACACACTTACCCATACTTACACGCACTTACATGCACTTACGCACACTTACACACACTTACACGTACTTATACGCACTTACACGCACTTACACGCACATACACGTACTTACACGCACTTACATGCACTTACCCGTACTTATACACACTTATACGCAGTTACACACACTTATACGTATTTACACGCACTTATACGTACTTACATGCACTTACACACACTTACACACACTTACATGTACTTACACGCACTTACACGCACTTACACGCACTTACACGCAATTATACGCACTTATACGCACTTACGTGCACTTAAACGCACTTACACGAACTTATACACACTTACACGCACTTACATGCACTTACATACACTTACACGCACTTACACGTACTTACACGCACTTACATGCACTTGCACATACTTACACATACTTACACGCAGTTACACGCACTTACACGTGCTTACACGCACTTACGCGCACTTACACAGACTTACACACACCTACACGTACATACACGTACTTACATGCACTTACACGCACTTATACGCACTTACATGTACTCACACATACTTACACACACTTACACGCACTTACACACACTTACACGCACTTACACGCACTTACAAGCACTTACGCGTACTAACACGTACTTACACACACTCTCACACACTTATACGCACATATACGCACTTACACGGAATGACACGCACTTACAAGCACTTACAATAACTTACGTGCACTTACACGCACTTACACACACTTACACGCACTTAAACACACTTACATGCACTTACACACACTTACACGTACTTACACGCACTTACACGCACTTGCACATACTTACACGCACTTACACATACTTACACACACTTACACGCAGTTAATTGCACTTATACGCACTTACACGTACTAACACGAACTTACACGCACTTACACGCACTTACACATACTTAAACGCACTTACAAAGACTTGCACACAATTACACGCACTTACACGTACTTACACGTAGTGATACGTACTTACACGCACTTACACTCACTTGCACGCACTTACACGCACTTACACTCACTTACACGCACTTTCACACACTTACACGCAGTTACACGCACTTACAAGCACTTACACGTACTTATACGCACTTACACACACTTACACGCACTTATACACACTCACACGTAGTTACATGCACTTACACGCACTTACAGGCACTTACATACACTTACACGCACTTACACATACTTACACGCACTTACACGCACTTACATGTCCTTATTCGCACTTAAACGCAATTACACGCACTTACACGCACTTACACGCACTTACACGTACTTACATGTACTTAAACACAGTTACACACACTTACACGTACTTACACATACTTATACGTACTTACACACACTTACATGCACTTACACACACTTACATGCACTTACACACACTCACGCGCACTTACACGCACTTACACGTACTTACACACACTTCCACATACTTACATGCACTTACATGCACTTACACGCACTTACACGCACTTACAGGCACTTACATACACTTACACGCACTTACACACACTTATACGCACCTACACACACTTACACGCAGTTACACCTACTTACACGTGCTTACACGCACTTACACGTACTTACACACATTTTCACACACTTACATACACTTACACGCACTTACATGCACTTACACGCACTTACACGCACTTACACGCACTTACATGCACTTACACATACTTATACACACGTTCACGTACTTACATGCACTTACACACACTTACACACACTTACATGCACTTACACGCACTTATACGCACTTACACGCACTTACACACACTTCCACGCACTTACACGCACTTACACGCACTTACATGCACTTACACGCACTTACACACACTTACACATACTTACACGCACTCACACACACTTACACGTACTTACACGCACTTACACATACGTACACGCACTTGCACGCACTTGCACACACTTACACGTACTTATATGCACTTATATATACTTACGCGCACTTACACGGAGTTACACACACCTACACGCACTTACACGTACTTACACACACTTACACGCACTTACACGCACTTATACGTACTTACATGCACTTATATGCACTTACACACACTTACACGTACTTACACGCACTTACACACACTTACACGCACTTCCACGCACTTACACGTACTTACATGCACTTATATGCACTTACATACACTTACACGTACTTACACGCACTTACACATACGTACACGCACTTGCACGCACTTGCACACACTTACACGTACTTATATGCACTTACATACACTTACGCGCACTTACACGCACTTACACACACCTACACGCACTTACACGCACTTACACACACTTACATGCACTTACACGCACTTACACGCACTTACATGCACTTACACGCACTTACACGCACTTACACGTACTTACACACACTTACACGCACTTACACGCACTTATACGTACTTACATGCACTTATATGCACTTACACACACTTACACGTACTTACACGCACTTACACACACTTACACGCACTTTCATGTACTCACACATACTTACACACACTTACACGTACTTACACACACTTACACGCACTTACACGCACTAATACGTACTTACACACAATTACACCCACTTAGAAGCACTTACAAGAACTTACACGTACTTATACGCACTTAAACGTACTTACGCGTACTTACACGCACTTACACACACTTACACGCACTTACACACACTTACACACACTTTCACACACTTACACGCACTTACACACACTTACACGCACTTGCACACACTTAAACGCACTTAGACGCACAGCCGCACTTACCTGCACTTACATGTAGTTAATTGCACTTACACGTACTTACACGCACTTACATGCATTTACACACAGTTACACGCACTTATACATACTTACACGTACTTACACGCAGTTACATGCACTTACACCTGCTTACACACACTTACATGCACTTACACGCATTTACATGCACTCACACACACTTACACGCACTTACACACACTTACACGCACTTACACACACTTACACGCACTTACACGCACTTACATACACTTACACACACTTGCACACACTTACGCGTACTTACACGTACTTTCACACACTTACACACACTTACACACACTTACATGCACTCACACGTACTTACACGCACTAACACGCACTTATACGCACTTACAAGCACTTACACGCACTTACATACACTTATACACACTTACACGTACTTACACGTACTTACACACACTTACACACACTTACACACACTTACATGCACTTACATGTACTCACACGTACTTACACGCACTTACACGCACTTATACGACCTTACAGGTACTTACACGTACTTACATACCCTTACACACACTTACACGTACTTACACGTACTTACACACACCTACACACACTTACACACACTTACATGCACTCACACGTACTTACATGCACTTACACGCACTTATACGCACTTACAGGCACTTACACGCACTTAGACGTACTTACACGTACTTACACGTACTTATACAAACTTACTTGCACTTACACGCACTTTTACGCACTTACACACACTTACACGCAGTTATTTGCACTTACATGCACTTACATGCACTTACACAAACTTACACGCACTTACACGCACTTACACGTACTGACACGCACTTACAAAGACTCACACGCAATTACACGCACTTATACGTACTTACATGCACTTGCACGTACTTACATGCACTTACACGCACTTATATGAACTTAAACACACTTATACGCACTTACACGTACTTACACGCACTTACACACACTTACATGCACTTACACGTACTTGTACACACTTACACGCACTTACACGCACTTATACGCACTTACACGTACTTACACGCACTTAAATGAACTTACACGCACTTATATACACTTACACGTACTTACACGCACTTACAAATACTTACACGTACTTACACGTACTTACACGCACTTACACGTACTTACACCCACTTACACGCACTTACATGCACTTACACGCACTTACACGCACTTACACGTACTTACATGCACTTACACGCAGTTACACGCACTTACACGTACTTACATACACTTGTACATACTTACACGCACTCACACGCACTTATACGTACTTACACGCACTTACACGCACTTACCCGTACTTATACGTAATTACACGCACTTACATGCACTTACACGCACTTACACGCACTTACACACACTTACACACACTTACACACACTTACATGCACTTACACGTACTTGCACATACTTACACGCACTTACACGCACTTACAGGCACTTACACGTACTTATACGCACTTAATTGCACTTATACGCACTTACATGCACTTACACGAACGTACACGCACTTACACGCACTTACACGTACTTACACGTACTTACACGCACTTACAAACACTTACAGACACTTACACACACTTACACGTACTTACACGCACTTTAACACACTTACACATACTTACACGCACTTACACGCAGTTACACAGACTTACACATACTTACACGCACTTGCACACACTTACACGCACTTACACGCACTTACACATACTTACACGCACTTACACATACTTATATGCACTTACACGCACTTACATGTACTTACACACACTTACACATACTTACATGCACTTATACACACCTACACGCACTTACCCATACTTACACACACTTACACGCAGTAACAGATACTTACGCACACTTACACGGACTTACACGCACTTACACAAACTTACACGCACTTACACGTACTTACACACACTTACACGCACTTATACACACTTACACGCACTTACACGCACTTACACGTAGTTAATTGTACTTACACGCACTTACACGCACTTACACAAACTTACACGTACTTACACGCACTTACACGTACTTACACATACTTACAAACAGTTACACATACTTACACACACTTACACGTACTTACACACACGTACATGCACTTACACGTACTTACACGTACTTACACATAGTTACACGCACTTACACATACTTACATGTTCTTGTACACACTTACATGCACTTACATGTACTTACACATACTTACACGCACTTACACGCACTTACACGTACTTACACACACTTACATGTACTTACACGCACTTACACGTACTTATACACACTTACACACACTTGCACGTACTTACACGTAGTTCATTGTACTTATACGCACTTACACGCACTTACACGAACTTACACGCACTTACACACACTTACACGTACTTACACATACTTACAAACAGTTACACATACTAACACACACTTACATGCACTTACACACACTTACACGCACTTACACGCACTTACACGTACTTACACATAGTTACACACACTTACACATACTTACACGCACTTGTACACACTTACAAGCACTTACACGCACTTACACATACTCACACACACTTACACGCACTTACACGTACTTACACACACTTACATACACTTACACGCACTTACACACACTTACACACACTTACAAGCACTTACACGTACTTACACGCACTTACCCGCACTTATACGCACTTAGACACAGTTACACACACTTATACGCACTTACACGCACTTACACGTACTTAGACGCACTTACATGCACTTACACGCACTTACATGTACTTACACGAACTTACATGCACTTACATGTACTTACACGCACTTACACGCACTTACACACACTTACATGCACTTACACACACTTACAGGAACTTGCACGCACTTACACGCACTTACACACACTTACATACACTTACACGCACTTGCACACACTTACACGCACTTACACGTACTTACACGCACTTATACGCAGTTACATGCACTTACACGTGCTTACACGCACTTACATGCACTTACACGCATTTACACCCCCTTACACACACTGACACGTACTTACACGCACTTACACGCACTTACCCGTGCTTACACGCACTTACACAAACTTACACACACTTACACGCACTTGCATGCACTTACACGCACTTACTTACACTTACACGGACTTACACGTACCTATACGCACTTACACATACTTACACACACTTACACGCACTTACACATACTTACACGCACTTACACGCACTTACATGCACTTGCACACACTTACACGCACTTACACGCACTTACACGCACTTACACGCACTTACACGCACTTACATGTACTCACACGTACTTATACGCACTTACACGCACTTACACATACTTATACGTACTTACAAGTACTTACACGTACTTACACGTACTTACACGCACTTACACGCACTTATACGTACTTACACGCAATAACACACACTTACAAGCACTTAAAAAAACTTACACGCACTTACATGCACTTACACGCACTTACGCGTACTTACACACACTTACACACACTTACACGCACTTTCATGTACTTACACACACTTGCACACGCTTACACACACTTACACGCACTTACATGCACTTACACACACATACACGCACTTACACGCAGTTAATTGCACTTACACGCACTAATACGCACTTACACGTACTTATACACAGTTACACACACTTATACGCACTTACACGCACTTACATGCACTTACACGCACTTAAATGCCCTTATACACACTTACACGCACTTACACGCACTTACACGCACTTCCACGCACTTACACGTACTTACATGCACTTACACACACTTACACAATCTTACACGTACTTACACGCACTTACACACACTTACATACACTTACACCTACTTACACGGACTTACACGCACTTACACGGACTTACACGTACTTACTTGCACTTACACGCAGTTACATGCACTTACACGTACTTACACGCACTTACATGCACTTACACGCATTTACACGTACTTACACACACTTACACGCGCTTACACATACTTACACGCACTTACACACACTTACACGCACTTACACACACTTACATACACTTACACGCATTTACACACACTTACACACACTTACGTGCACTTACACGGACTTACACGCACCTACACACACTTATACGTACTTATACACACTTACACGTACTTGTATACACTTACACGCACTTACACGCACTTACACACACCTACACACACTTACACACACTTACACGCACTTACACGCACTTACGCACACTTACATGCACTCACACATACTTACACGCACTTACACGCACTTACTCGCACTTACACGTACTTACACGCACTTACAAGCACTTACACGCACTTACACGTACTTATACGCACTTATATACACTTATATATACTTACACGTAATTACACGTACTTACAAGCACTTACAAGAACTTACACGCACTTACACGCACTTACACGCACTTACGCGCACTTACACGCACTTACACGCACTTACACAAACTTACACACACTTACACGTACTTACACACACTTACACGCACTTACACGTACTTACACATACTTGCACACATTTACACGCACTTACAAATACTTACACACACTTACACGCCTTTACACGCACTTACACGCAGTTAATTGCACTTGTACGCACTTACACGTACTTACACGAACTTACACGCACTAACATATACTGACACGCACTTACAAAGACATACACACAATTACACGCACTTATATGCACTTACACGCACTTACACGTACTTACACGCACTTACACATAGTTATATGCACTTATACACACTTACACGTACTTACATGCACTTACACGCACTTACACGCACTTACATACACTTACACGTACTTGCACATACTTACACACACTTACACGCACTTACACGCACTTACACACAGTTACACTCACGTACACGCAGTTAATTGCACTTACACATACTTACACGCACTTACACGAACTTACACGCGCTTACATGCACTTACACGTACTTACACACACTTACAAACACTTACACATACTTACACGCACTTACATGTAGTTACACGTACTTACACGCACTTACACGCACTTACACGCACTTAGTACATGGATGCTTCTCGGGGCAGCAAGAACTCGTAGTCTTAGATGGATTGAGGGAGAGGAGGTCACGTGTGCTAGGCATGTTTGAGAGAGAAGTCAAATGTTAAAGGCTGGCAACATGTTTCGGCTCGGGTGAGCCTTCATCAGGCCAATGAACAACATGACAGAATCTCGCACGCTAAGAACACACACGTGGGACAACCTCAAGGGAGAGACCCGTCGCAACCAGCAAAAGC
>SZWC01003473.1:143556-159375 GCA_023375785.1 Penium margaritaceum
CCACGTGTGCTAGGCATGTTTGAGAGAGAAGTCAAATGTTAAAGGCTGGCAACATGTTTCGGCTCGGGTGAGCCTTCATCAGGCCAATGAACAACATGACAGAATCTCGCACGCTAAGAACACACACGTGGGACAACCTCAAGGGAGAGACCCGTCGCAACCAGCAAAAGCGGGACGGCTCGGGGACCTGGTAGCGCGAAATTCGACGCTGTGAAGTACAACCGAGGCCACAAAATGCTCAGGGTGGGATTCGCGCCCGCACCAGAAAACAAGAAAGTTTCCTAGGGAGTCGCCAGGCCAAAATAGCACGAGGTAAGAACACGGCAGGATTAAACAAGTTTAGACATTTTGCATAACGTCTAAAAATTGTCCCCAGGCGAAGGGATTCTGACCGAGGGGTCAGGAGTGTCCTCAACACCAGGGGCCTGCGAGGGTCGTCGTGCGTGGTCGTGGCAGTTTGGCGCGAGCGAACGTTCTCCAGCAGTTGTGGCCGCTGAGAGTATGTCCAGGAAAGGAAGAGGGGGTGGAGGAAGTGTGCAGGGTATCCTCGAGCCCGGAGCCACTTGAAAAAGGCATTGCGGAGAAGAGAGAAGTCTCTCTCGTCGGAGGACTGGAGGAGGTACCTGCGGAGCTCTCCAAGGATTAAAGAGCGTTTGCAGCTGAGCGTGTGGTAGCTGCGGTAGGGCAGGTACAGGTACAGGTTCATGGGCTTCTGGAACGTGGTGGTGTCCAAAAGGCCGCTGTTCAGAAATTGCTTGCCCTTGAAGATGGAAAGGTCGAGGAAGTCAATCCTGCATGAGCTGATAGAGAATTTGATGCGGATGTTTTGGTCGAGGGAGTTGATGTGTTCCAGAAAATTCTGGAGACCTGCCTCGGGTCCAGACCAAAAGACAAGGCCGTCGTCGATGTATCTCTTGTGCAGGAGTAGATTCTCACTGACAACCAAAAACCTGTCCAGAAAACTCATGAAAAGCACTGCAAAGCATACGGCAGCAGGGGTACCCATAGCAGTCCCCTTGATTTGCTTCCNTAGGTGGAGCTGTCCCCCAGGTGTCGCAAGCACTCTGAGATGTAGTCCGCCCGATCGATCACAGTGAGGCCAAGGTTCTTGTCGGCTTGCTTGATGACGATGCCCTGATCATTCTTGAGAGAGTGAAGGGCAGAGAGCAGTCGCAGATTGTTTCTTCTGCGAGGGGCGAGAGGGGTGGAGAAGCACCGCTCTTTAACCTCCAAAGCAAGAATATCAAGGATGCTCTGCAGGTCAGCAGGCGTCTCTGGCGGCTGCCAGAGAGGGTTGGGAATCCGAAAGCGATCTTGTGGGAGGTGTTGACTCTCCCGGAAGAAGTACGCCAGCTTCGCAGATCTGGAAAAGTCCCGAACGCTATCCATCACCAACTGATCAGAGAAGATTTTAGGGCGGAACACATAGTTGAGGCCGAGGCTTAAGAGTTGAAGCTCGTCGGCGGTGAGGTTTCTTGAGCACAACTTGTGGATGCCCGAGTTGGTGATTCTGCAGGATAGGTAGGAAATGGTGCGCGAAGCAAAGCGTACCATTGCAGCCTCATGCACCGTTAGGTGCGTTTCTTGCCGCCGCCGGGGTCTGAACCGTTTTTTTGGGCCGTTTTTTGGGCGGTTGTCAGTCTTGTTGCGGTTCTGACCGCCCTTGCCCTGGTTATGGTTTTTTTTCTGCTGCTGCTGCTGCTGCTGCGGCTTCTGCTGCTGCTTCTGCTGCTGCTGCTGCTGCTGCGGCTGCTGCTTTGGCTTTGGCTGCTGCTGTTGGGCATCTTTTTTACCCGGATCATTCTTAGGATCTTTCTTTGACTACGGCTGCGCCTATTACTTCTGCTGCTGCTGCTTTGGAGGTATGAGTTGGTTGAGACGGCGGTCGACAGCTGTCTTTATTTTCTGAACGGCTGCATCCACTTTCTTGGTGATGATTTCACCGACAGTGGGCTCGATCTCCATCTTGGTCTCTGCGGCAGCGGTTTCTTCGTTGAACTTGGCAATTTGCTCCTTCTTGCGCTCTCGTTCGACTTCTTCCAAGTACTACTTCTCAAGGAGGTTGGCATAGGCCACCTCCATGTCGGCAATGAGCTTGGAGATCCAACCCTTGTGCTTGGCGTCGGAGTTTTTGTCCATGAGACTCGCGAGGGTGGAGAAGTTGGCTGGAGGGTGGAGATGATTTTCAAGCAAAAGCTTGAGCTCAGCTTTGCAGCCAAGGATCTCCTCCACCAGTTCTTGGAGCTGCTGTTCTTTGCCGTGTACGACGATAGGAACTTGTGTGAGCAGAAAGGCGTGAAAGTTCGTATCCAGATCATGGTTGATTGCTGAGCGCAGCTGCGGCCGGTTGTCACAATGGAACGCCGGGCACTTGATGCGCATGGAGGACGGGAGCTCGTTCTTGGCGACGAGCTCTTTCATCTTGTTTAGGCCGGTCTCCGTTTTGACCAAAGAACTGATGAGTTTAGAGAGAACATCAGTTGCGCGTCGTAGATCTTGCGCAAACCTTCGGGGATGGTGCCAAGAGGCACTGGAGCAGAGTCGACCGGGGTACCAGCTGGTGGGGCTGGTACGACGGTGGCGGGCTGCGGGTTGACCGGGGGAGGAGCCGCTCCAGCGGGAGCGGCAGCCGGGATGACGGCCGCGGCGTTGTCCTCCATAGCAGTGAGACCTGGGGTGGCTTGCACCTCTTCGATCTCGTCCGGGGAGTCAGGGACCTCTTCGATGTCCTCGAGGTCCTGATCGTCAACAGTCTTGGATCTCTTGGAACGGGGTTGTGTAGGAGTAGTAGACTTGGAGTACACACACTTACGAACACTTGAACACACTTACATACACTTACACGCACTTACATGCACTTGCACACACTTACACACACTTACACGCACTTACACGCACTTACACGCACATACATGCACTTACATGCAGTTAATTGCACTTACATGCACTTAGACACACTTACACATACTTATACAGAGTTACACAAACTTATACGCACTTCCACGCACTTACACCTACTTACACGCACTTACATGCACTTACACACACTTACATGCACTTACACGCACTTACATGCACTTACACGCACGTACACGCACTTCGACGCACTTACACGCACTTATATGCACTTACACGCATTTATACGAACTTACACGCACTTACACGCACTTACACACACTTACATACACTTACACCTACTTACACGTACTTACACGCACTTACACGTGCTTACACGCACTAACATGCACTTACACGCATTTACACGTACTTACACACACTTACACGCACTTACACATACATACACACACTTACACACACTTACACGCACTTACACACACGTACATGCACTTAAACATACATACACACACTTACACACACTTACGTGCACTTACACGGACTTACACGCACCTACACGTACTTACACGTACTTATACACACTTACACGCACTTACATACACTTACATGCACTTACACGCACTTACACACACCTACACACACTTGCACACACTTACACGCACTTACACGCACTTACGCGCACTTACATGCACTAACACATACTTAGACGCACTTACACGCAGTTACACGCACTTACACGCACTTATACACACTTACAAGCACTTACACGCACTTACACGCACTTATACGCACTTACACACACTTATACATACTTACACGTAATTACACGCACTTACAAGCAATTACAAGAACTTACACGCACTTACACGCACTTACACGCACTTACGCGCACTTATACACACTTCTACACACTTACATGAACTTACACACACTTACACACACTTACACACACTTACACGCACTTACACACACTTACACGTACTTGCACACATTTACACGCACTTACACATACTTACACACACTTACACGCTTTTACACGCAGTTAATTGTACTTCCACACACTTACACGCACTTACACAAACTTACATGCACTTACACGCACTAACATATACTGATACACACTTACAAAGACTTACACACAATTACACACACTTATACGTACTTACATGCACTTACACGTACTTACACGCACTTACACATAGTTATATATACTTATACACACTTATACGCACTTACATGCACTTACACGCACTTACATGCACTTACGCGTACTTGTACACACATACACACACTTACACGCAATTACACACACTTACACACATTTATACGCACTTACACGCAGTTAATTGCACTTACACGTACTTACACGCACTTACATGAACTTACACGCACTTGTACGCACTTACACGTACTTACACACACTTACAAACACTTATACATACTTACACACACTTACATGTACTTACACGTACTTACACGCACTTACACACACTTATACGTACTTACACGCACTTACACGCACTTACACGCACTTACACGCACTTATCCGCACTTACACGTAGTTACACACACTTTCACATACTTACACGCACTTGCACACACTTACACATACTTACACACACTTATCCATACTTACACGTACTTACACGCACTTATACACAGTTACACGTACTTATACATACTTACACGTACTTACACGCACTTACCCGTACTTACACGTACTTACACGCACTTACACGCAGTTATACGTACTTACACGCACTAACACGCACTTACACACACTTACACGCACTTACACGTACTTGCACACACTTACACGCACTTACACGCACTCACACGTACTTACACGCACTTACACACACTTATACGTAGTTAATTGTACTTACACATACTTACACACACTTACACGAACGTACACACACTTACACGCACTTACACGTACTTACACGCACTTACAAACACTTACATGTACTTACACACACTTACACGCACTTACACACACTTACACGTACTTACACACACTTACACACACTTACACGCACTTACACGCACTTACACATACTTACACGTACTTGCATACACTTACACACACTTACACGCACTTACACATACTTACACGCACTTACATGCACTTACACGCTCTTACACGCAAATACACATACTTACACTCACTTACATGCAGTTACACGCACTTACACGCACTTACACGCACTTACACGCACTTACACGAAGTTACACGTACTTACACGTACTTGTACACGCTTACACGCACTTACACGCACTTACACGCACTTATATACACTTACACGTACTTACACACAGTTAATTGCACTTACACGTACTTACACGCACTTACACGAACTTACACGTACTTACACGCACTTACACGTACTTATACGTACTTATAAATACTTACACACACTTACACGCACATACACGCACATACACGTACTTACACGCACTTACATGTACTTACACGTACGTATACGCAGTTACACACACTTACACATACTTACACGCACTTGCACATACTTACACACACTTACACGCACTTACACATACTTACACGCACTTACACGTACTTACACACAATTACACGCACTTACATGCACTTACACGTACTTACATGCACTTACACGTACTAACACACACTTACACACAGTTATACGCACTTACCCATACTTACACGAAGTTAAACGCAGTTACACACACTTATATGCACTTACACACACTTACATGCACTTACACACACTTACATGCACTTACACACACTTACATACACTTACACACACTTACACACACTTACACGCACATACACGCACTTACACATACTTACACGCACTTACACGCAGTTACATGCACTTACACCTACTTACACGCACTTACATGCACTTACACGCATTTACATGTACTTACACACACTTACACGCGATTACACGCACTTATACGCACTTGCATGCACTTAGACGCACTTACACACTTACAAACACTTACACGCACTTGCACACACTTACACGCACTTACGCGCACTTACACGGACTTACACAAACCTACACACACTTACACATACTTACACACTCTTACATGCACTTACACGTACTTACACGCACTTACACGTACTTACACGTACTTACACACGCTTACACGTACTTACACACACTTACACGCACTTACACGTATTTACATGCACTCACACGTACTTACATGCACTTATACGCACTTACAAAGACTTACATGCACATACAAGCACTTACACATACTTACACGCACTTACACGCACTTACACGCACTAATACGTACTTATAGACAATTACACACACTTAGAAGCACTTACAAGAACTTACACATACTTATACGTACTTACACATACTTACGCGTACTTACACGCACTTACACACACTTACACGCACTTACACACACTTACACACACTTACACAAACTTACACGCACTTACACACACTTACACGCACTTGCACACACTTAAACGCACTTACACGTACAACCACACTTACCTGCACTTACACGTAGCTAATTGCACTTACACGCACTTACACGCACTTATACGCATTTACACGCAGTTACACGCACTTATACGTACTTACACGCACTTACACGCAGTTACATGCACTTACACGTGCTTAGACACACTTACATGCACTTACACGTGCTCACACACACTTACACGCATTTACACGCACTTACACGCACTTACACGCACTTGCACGTACTTACACACACTTATACACACACACACATACACACACTTACATGCATTTACGCGCACTTACACGGACTTATACGCACCTACACACACTTACACGTACTTACACACAATTCACACGCACTTACATGCACTCACACGTACTTACACGTACTTACATGCACTTACACACACTCACACGTATTTACACGTACTTACACACACGTACACACACTTACACGCACTTACATGCACTCACACGTACTTACACACACTTACACATACTTACACGCACTTACAGGCACTTACACGCACTTATACACACTTACACGCACTTATAATTACTTACACGCAATGACATGCACTTACAAGAACTTACAAGAACTTTCACGGAACTTACACGTACTTACACGCACTTACACACACTTACACACACTTACACGTACTTACACGCACTTACACACACTTACACGTACTTACACGCACTTACACGTACTTACACGTACTTGCACACACTTACACGTACTTACACGCACTTTCACACACTTACACGCATTTATACGCAGTTATTTCCACTTACATGCACTTACACGCACTTACACAAACTTACACGCACTTACACGCACTTACACGTAGTGACACGCACTTACAAAGACTTACACGCAATTACACGCACTTATACGCACTTACACGCACTTACACGTACTTACACACACTTACACGCACTTATATGTACTTAACGCACTTATACGCACTTACACGCACTTATACACACTTACACGCACTTACACGCACTTACATGTAGTGACACGCACTTACAAAGACTTACACGCAATTACACGCACTTATACGCACTTACACGCACTTATACACACTTACACGCACTTACACGCACTTACATGTAGTGACACGCACTTACAAAGACTTACACGCAATTACACGCACTTATACGCACTTACACGCACTTATACACACTTACACGCACTTACACGCACTTACATGTAGTGACACGCACTTACAAAGACTTACACGCAATTACACGCACTTATACGCACTTACACGCACTTACACGTACTTACACACACTTACACGCACTTATATGTACTTAACGCACTTATACGCACTTACACGCACTTATACACACTTACACGCACTTACATGCACTTACACGTACTTGCACACACTTACACGTGCTTACACGCACTTACACGTACTTACACACACTTACACGCAGTTAATTGCACTTACACGTACTTACACGCACTTACACAAACTTACACGCACTCATACGCACTTACACGTTCTTACACGCACTTACAAACACTTACACGTACTTACACGTACTTATACATACTTACACATACTTACACGTACTTACACGCACTTACACACACTTACACGCACTTACACGCTCTTACACGCACTTACACGCACTTACACGCAGTTACACGCACTTACACGTACTTACACGCACTTGAACACACTTACACGTACTTACACACACTTACCCACACTTACACGCACTTACATGCACTTACGCACACTTACACACGCTTACACGTACTTACACGCACTTACACGCACTTACACGCACTTACACGTACTTACACGCACATACACGCACTTGCCCGTACTTACACACACTGATACGCAGTTACACACACATATACGTATTTACACGCACTTATACGTACTTACATGTACTTACACACACTTATACACACTTACATGTACTTACACGCACTTACACGCACTTACACGCACTTACACGCAATTATACGCACTTACACACACTTACATGCACTTACACGTACTTACACGTACTTCACGCAGTTACACGCACTTACACATGCTTACACGCACTTACGCGTACTTACTCGGACTTACACGCACCTACACGCACTTACACGCACTTACACACACTTACATGTACTTACACGCACTTATACGCACTTACGTGCACTCACACATACTTACACACACTTACACGCACTTACACACACTTACACGCACTTACACGCACTTCCAAGTACTTACGTGCACTAACACGCACTTACACGCACTTACACACACTTATACGTACTTATACGAAATGACACGCACTTACAAGCACTTGCAATAACTTACACGCACTTACACGTACTTACACACACTTACGCGCACTTACACGCACTTACACACACTTACACGTACTTACACACACTTACATGCACTTACACTCACTTACACGCACTTACACGCACTTGCACATACTTACACGCACTTACACGTACTTACACGCACTTACACGCACTTACACAAAGTTAATTGCACTTATACGCACTTACACACACTTACACGAACTTACACGCACTTACACGCACTTACACATACTTACACGCACTTACAAAGACTTGCATACAATTACACGCACTTACACGTCCTTATACGTAGTGATATGCGCTTACACGCACTTATACTCACTTGCACGCACTTACACGCACTTACACACACTTACACGCACTTACTCACACTTACACGCAGTTACATGCACTTACAAGCACTTATACGTACTTATACGCACTTACACGCACTTACACGCACTTACACAGACTTCGTCGTAGTTACACGCACTTTCACGCACTTACAGGCACTTACATACACTTACACGCACTTACACACACTTACACGCACTTACATGCACTTACATGTCCTTATACGTACTTAAACGCAATCACACGCACTTACACGCACTTACACGCACTTACACGTACTTACACACACTTACCCACAATTACACGTACTTACACGCAGTTACACACACTTACACGTACTTACACATACTTTTACGTACTTACACACACTTACATGCACTTACACACACTTACATGCACCTACACACACTCACACGCACTTACACGCACTTACACGTACTTACACGCACTTACACGTACTTACATGCACTTACATGCACTTACACGTTCTTACACGCACTTACAGGCACTTACATACACTTACACGCACTTACACACACTTATACACACTTACACACACTTACATGCAGTTACACGCACTTACACGTGCTTACACACACTTACACACACTTACACACATTTACACACACTTACATACACTTTCACGCACTTACATACACTTACACGCACTAACACGTACTTACACACACTTACATACACTTACACACACTTATACACACGTTAACGCACTTACACAAACTTACATGCACTTACACACACTTACACGCACTTACACACACTTACACAAACTTACACGCACTTACACACACTTATACGCACTTATACGCACTTACACACACTTACATGCACTTACACGCACTTACACTCACTTACACATACTTACACGCACTCACACACACTTACACGCACTTACACACACTTACACACACGTACACGCACTTGCACGTACATGCACACACTTACATGCACTTATACATACTTACACACACTTACGCGCACTTACACGGACTTACACGCACCTACACGCACTTACACGTACTTCCACACACTTACACGCACTTACACGCACTTATACGCATTTACATGGAATTATATGCACTTACACACACTTACACGTACTTACATGCACTTACACACACTTACACGTACTTACACGCACCTATACGCACTTACACGCACTTACAAGCACTTACACGTACTTACACGTACTTACACACACTTACACACACTAATACGTACTTACACGCAATTACACGCACTTAGAATCACATACAAGAACTTACACGTACTTATACGTACTTACACGTACTTACGCGTACTTACACACACATACATACACTTACACACACTTACACACACTTACACATACTTACACACACTTACACGTACTTACACACACTTACACGAACTTGCACACACCTGAACGTACTTACATGCACAACCGCACTTACCTGCACTTACACGTAGTTAATTGCACTTACACGCACTTACACGCACTTACACGCATTTACACGCAGTTACACGCACTTATACGTACTTACATGCACTTACACACAGTTATATGCACTTTCACGTGCTTACACACACTTACATGCACTTGCACGCATTTACATGTACTCACACACACTTACACGCACTTACACGCACTTACACAAACTTACACGCACTTACACGCACTTACATACACTTACACACACTTTCACACACTTACACACACTTACAAGCACTTACGCGCACTTACACAGACTTATACGCACCTACACACACTTACACATACTTACACACACTTACACGTACTTACACGCACTCACACGTACTTACACGCACTTACATGCACTTACACACACTTACACGTACTTTCATGTACTTACACACACTTACACACACTTACACGCACTTACATGCACTCACACGTACTCACACGCACTTACACGCACTTACACGCACTTACAGGCACTTACACGCACTTACAAGCACTTACACGCACTTACACGCACTTATAAGCACTTACACACACTTATACGTACTTACACGTAATTATACGCACTTACAAGCACTTACAAGAACTTACATACACTTACACGTAATTACACACACTTACGCGTACTTACTCACACTTACACGCACTTACACATACTTACACTCACTTACACGCACTTACACGCACTTACACGCACTTACATGTACTTGCACCCACTTACACGCACTTACACGCACTTTCACGCACTTACACGCACTTACACGTAGTTATTTGCACTTACATACAGTTACACGCACTTACACGAACTTACACGCAATTACACACACTTACACGTACTGACACGCACTTACAAAGACTTACACGCAATTACACGCACTTATACGTACTTACACGCACTTACACGTACTTACATGCACTTACATGCACTTAAACGCACTTACATGCACTTACACACACTTACACGTACTTATACGCACTTACATGCACTTACACGTACTTGTACAGACTTACACACACTTACACGCACTTACACGCACTTACACGTGCTTACACGCACTTACACGTAGTTAATTGTACTTACACGTAATTACACGCACTTAAACAAACTTACACGCACTTATACGCACTTATACGTACTTACACGCACTTACAAACACTTATATGTACTTACACATACTTACACGCACTTACACGTACTTACACGCACTTACATGTACTTACACACACTTACACGCACGTACACGCACTTACACGCAATTACACGCACTTACATGCAAATACACGCACTTACATGTACTTACACGCACTTGCACACACTTACACGCACTTACACGTACTTACCCACACTTACACGCACTTACACGCACTTACACACACTTACACACACTTACACGTACTTACACGCACTTACACGCACTTACACGCACTTACACGTACTTATACGCACTTACACGTACTTATCCGTACTTAATAACACTTATACGTAGTTACACACACTTATACGTATTTGCACGCACTTACACGTACTTACATCCACTTACACACACTTACATGCACATACATGTGCTTACACACACTTACACGTACTTACACGCACTTACACACAATTGTACGCACTTATATGCACTTACATGTACTTACACGCACTTACACGAACTTACACACACTTACACGCACTTATATGCACTTACATACACTTACACACACTTACACGCACTTACACGTACTTACATGCACTTACCCACAATTACACGCACTTACACACAGTTACACACACTTACACGTACTTACACATACTTATACGTACTTACACACACTTACATGCACTTACACAGACTTACATGCACTTACACACACTCACACGTACTTACACACACTTACACGTACTTACACGCACTTACACGTACTTACATGCACATACACACACTTACACGCACTTACACGCACTTACAGGCACTTACATACACTTACACGCACTTACACACACTTATACGCACTTACACACACTTACACGCAGTTACACACAGTTACACATGCTTACACGCACTTACACGCACTTACACACCTTTACACACACTTACATACACTTACACGCACTCAAATGCACTTACACGCACTTACACGTACTTACACGCACTTACATGCACTTACATACACTTATACACACGTTCACGCACTTACACACACTTACATGCACTTACACACACTTACACGCACTTATACGCACTTACACATACTTACACACACTTACACACACTTATATGCACTTACACGCACTTACACGTACTTACATGCACTTACACGCACTTACACGCACTTACACACACTTATACGCACTTACACACACTTACACGCACTTACACTTACGTACACGTACTTGCACGCACTTGCACACACTTACACGCACATATATGCACTTACACACACTTACGTATACTTACACGGACTTACACACACCTACACGCACTTACACGTACTTACACACACTTACACGCACTTATACACACTTACACACACTTATACACACTTACATGCACTTATACACACTTACACACACTTACACGTACTTACACACACTTACACATACTTACACGTACTTACACGCACTTACACGCACTTACACGCACTTACACACACTTACACGCACTTACACATTCTTACACGCACTTACACACACTTACACATACTTACAAACACTTATACGCACTTGTACATACTTACACGCATTTATACGTACTTACACGTACTTACACACACTTACACGCACTTATATGCGGTTAATTGCACTTACACGCACTTACACACACTTACACGAACTAACACGAACTTACACACACCTACACGTACTTACACACACTTATACGCACTTACACACACTTATACGCACTTATACACACTTACGCACACTTACACGGACTTACACGCACCTACACACACTTACACGTACCTACACACACGTACACGCACTTACACACACTTATACGCACTTACACGCACTTATATGCACTTACATACACTTACACACACTTACACGCACTTACACACACTTACACACACTTACATGCACTTACACGCACTTACACGCACTTACACACACTTACACACACTTATACGTACTTACACGTACTTACACACACTTACACGCACTTATACACACTTACACGCACTTGTACACACTTACACGCACTTATACACACTTACACGCACTTATACACACTTACACGCACATACACATATGTACACACACTTACACACACTTACACGTACTTACATGCACTTATACACACTTGCACACACTTACCCGTACTTATACGCACTTATACGTACTTACACATACTTACACGCACTTATACGCAGTTAATTGCACTTATACGCACTTACACGCACTTACACGAACTTACACGCACTTACACCCACTTCCATGTACTTACACGTACTTACAAACACTTACATGAACTTACACACACTTATACGTACTTACACACACTTATACGCACTTACACGCACTTACACGCACTTACACGTACTTACATGCACTTACACGCACTTACACATACTTACACGCACTTACACATAGTTACGCACACTTACACGCACTTACACACACTTACACGCACTTATACGCACATACACGCACTTACACATAGTTACGCACACTTACACGCACTTACATGTACATACACACACTTACACGCACATACACGCACTTACACGCACTTACATGTACTTACACACACTTATATCCACTTACACGTACTTACACGTACTGACACGAAATTACACGCACTTACACGTATTTACACGTAATTACACGCACTTACATGCACTTACACACACTTACATGCACTTACATGCACTTACACACACTTACATGCACTTACACGTACTTACATGCACTTACACGTACTTACACGCACTTACACACACTTACACGCACTTACACGCACTTACACACATTTACACGTACATAGACGCACTTACACACACTTACACGCAGTTACATGCACTTACACACAGTTACACACACTTACACACACTTACACGCACTTACATGCACTTATACACACTTACACGCACTAAACGCACTAACACACACTTAAATGCAGTTATACGCACTTACACGTACTTACACGCACTTACACATACTTATACGTACTGAAACGCACTTACACGTACTTACACGCACTTACACGTACTTACATACACTTACACACACTTATATGCACTTACACGCACTTACACGCAGTTACACACACTTGCACGTACTTACGCGCACTTACACGCACTGACACGCACTTACACGCACTTATACGCATGAATATGCACTTACACACACTTACACACACTTACTCGCACTTACTCAAACTTACACGCACTTACACGTATTTACATGCACTTATACGCACTTACACGCACTTACACACACTTACACATACTTACACACACTTACAAGCACTTAAGCACACTTACACGTACTTACATGCACTTAAACGCACTTACACGCACTTACTCGTACTTACACATACTTACATGCACGTATACACACATACACACACTTACACGCATTTACATGCACTTACATGCAATTATACGTACTTACACGCAGTTACACGCACTTACATGCACATACACGCACTTACACGTACTAACACATACTTACATAGTGTTCCATGCACTTATACACACTTACACATACTTACACGCACTTACATATACTTACACGCACTTGCATGCACTTACACATACTTACACGCACTTTCACGCACTGACACGCACTAACATGTACTTACACGCACTTACATGCACTTACAGGCACTTACGCGTACTTACATGCACTTACACGTACTTACACGTACTTACAGGCACTTACAAGAACTTACATGTACCTACACCCACTTACACGCAGTTACACGCACTTATACATACTTACACGCACTTACATGCACTTACACGCACTTACACATACTTACATGCACTTACACGCACTTACACACACTTACACGCACTTACACACACTTACACGTACTTACACGCACTTACACATACTTACACGCACTTACACGTACTTACACACACTTATATGCACTTACACGCTGTTACACGCAGTTATACGCACTTACACGCACTTATACGCACTTACATGCACTTACGCACTTACACGCACTTACATGCACTTACACACCTTACACGTACTTACACGCACTTACACGCACTTACACACACTAACACACACTTACACGCACTTACACGCACTTATATGCACTTGCACGCACTTACATGTACTTACACGCACTTACACGCACTTACAC
>SZWC01003473.1:161560-174201 GCA_023375785.1 Penium margaritaceum
ACTTGCACACACTTACACGCACTTACACGCACTTACACGCACTTACACGTACTTACACGCACTTACAAACACTTACACGCACTTACACACACTTACGCGCACTTACACGCGCTTACACGCACTTACACACACTTACACGCACTTACATGCAGTTACACACACTTACACATACTTACACGCACTTGAACACACTTACACGTACTTACACGCACTTACACATACTTAGACGCACTTACACGCATCTACACGCACTTACACGCACTTACACGTACTTACACGTACTTACACGCACTTACACGTACTTACACGAACTTACACGTACTTATCCACACTTACACGCACTTACACGCAGTTACACACACTTACACGGACTTACACGCACTTACCCATACTTACACGCACTTACACGCACTTACATGCACTTAGACACACTTACACGCACTTACACGTACTTACACACACTTACATGCACTTACACACACTTATATGCACTTATACGCACATACATACACTTACACGCACTTACACACACTTACACGCACTTACACACACTTATATGCACTTACACGCACTTACACGAACTTACACGCACTTACACGTACTTACATGCACTTACATACACTTACACGCACTTATACGCACTTACACGCACTTGCACGCACTTACACGTACTTACATGCACTCACACGTACTTACACGCACTTACACGCACTTACACGCACTTACACATACTTACATGCACTTACAAGTACTTACACGCAGTTACACGTACTTACACGCACTTACACGCACTTATATGTACTTATACACAATTACACGCACTTACAAGCACTTACAAGAACTTACACAGAGTTACATGCACTTACACGCACTCATGCACACTTACACGCACTTACACATACTTACATGCACTTACACACACTTACATACACTTACACACACTTACACGCACTTACACATACTTGCATACACTTACACGTACTTACACGCACTTACACGCACTTATACGCAATTATACACAGTTAATTGTACTTACACGCACTTACATGCACTTACACGAACTTACACGCACTTACACGCACTTACACGTACTTACACGCACTTACAAAGACTTACATGTAATTACACGTACTTATATACAGTTACACGCACTTACAAGCACTTACACGCACTAACATGCACTTACACGCACTTACACGCGCATACATGTACTTACATGCACTTATACGCACTTACACGTACTTGCACACACTTACACGCACTTACACGCACTTATACGTACTTACACACACTTATACGCACTTACTTGCAGTTAATTGCACTTACACACACCTACACGCACTTACACGAACTTAAACACACTTACACGCACTTACACGTACAAACACTTGCATGTACTTACATGCGCTTACACGTAATGATACATACTTACACGCTCTTACACACACTTAGACACGCTTACACGCACTCACACACACATACACATAGTTATACATACTTACACGCAGTTACACGTATGTACACGTACTTACACGCACTTACACGCACTTACAACGCTCTTACACGCACTTATACACACATACACGCACTTACACGTACTTACATGTACTTACACGCACTTACACGAAGTTACAAGTACTTACACGTACTTACACATACTTGCACACACTTACACGCACTTACACGCACTTATCCACATTTACACACACTTATATGCACTTACACACACTTACATACACTTATACGTACTTACACGCACTTACACGCACTTAAACGTACTTACATGCACTTACACGTACTTACCCGCACTTACACGCACTTACACGCAGTTACACACACTTACACGTACTAACACACACTTACATATACTGACATGCACTTACACATACTTACACACCCTTACATGCACTTACACGTACTTACATGCACTTACACACACTTACACACACTTATACGCACTTAAAAACACTTACATGCACTTACACGCACTTACACAAACTTACACACACTTACACGCACTTATACATACTTACATGCACTTACACGTACTTACACGCACCTACGCACACTTACACGTACTTACACACACTTACATGCACTTACACGTAGTTACACGCACTTACACGTGCTTATACGCACTTATATGCACTTACACGCATTTACATGCACTTACATACACTTACACACACTTACACACACTTACATGCACTTACACGCACTTACATGCACTTACACGCATTTACATGCACTTACACACACTTACACATACTTACACGCACTTACACACACTTACACATACTTACACACACTTACACGGAATTACACGCACCTACACACACTTACATGCACTTACACGCACTTCCACTCACTTACACGCACTTACATGCGCTCACACGTACTTACACAAACTTACGTGCACTTACACGTACTTACACGTACTTACACGCACTTACAAGCACTAGCACGCACTGACACGCACTTACACGTACTTATACGCACTGACACCTAATAACACGCACTTACAAGCACTTACAAGAACTTACACGCACGTACACGTACTTACACGTACTTACACGCACTTACACACACTTACACGCACTTGCACACACTTACACTTACACGCACTTACACGCACTTACACGAACTTACACGCCCTTACACGCACTTACACGTACGTACACGCACTTACACGCACTTCCATGCACTTACACGCACTTACACGCACGTACACGCACTTACACGCACTTCCATGCACTTACACGCACTTACACGCACGTACACGCACTTACACGCACTTCCATGCACTTACACGCACTTACACGCACGTACACGCACTTACACGCACTTACCCGCACTTACACACACTTACACTTACACGCACTTACACGCACTTACACGAACTTACACGCACTTACACGCACTTACACGTACTTACCCGCACTTACAAATACTTGCACACAATTACACGCACTTACACGCACTTACACGCACTTACACGCACTTGCACGAACTTACACGCACTTACACGCACTTACACACACTAACACACACTTACACGCAGTTACACGCACTTACAAGCACTTATACACACTTACATGGACTTTCACGTACTTATACACACTTACACGCACTTACACGTAGTTACACGCACTTACAGGCACTTCCACACACTAACACGCACATAAATGCACTTACGCGTACTTATACGCACTTACACAAACTTACACACACTTACACACACTTACACACTATTACACATACCTACACGTAATTACGAGAAATTCCACGTACTTACACGCACTTCAACGCAATTTCACCCAGTTACACGTACATATACGCACTTACACATACTTATATGAACTTACACGTACTTACATGCACTTACACGCACTTACAAGCACTTACACGCACTAACACGCACTTACATGCACTTACACGCAGTTATACAAACTTACACGTCCTTACACACACTTACTCGCACTTACACGTACTTACAAGCACTTCTACACACTTACACGCACTTACATACACTTACACGCACTTACAAGCACTTGCACACACTTACACCCACTTACACGCACTTACACGCACGTATATGTACTTACACGTAATTACACACACTTACAAGCACTTACAAGAACTTACACGCACTTACACGCACGAACACACACTTACGCACACTTACACGCATTTACACGCACTTACATGCACTTACACACACTTACACACACTTACACATACTTACACGCACTTACATGCACTTACACGCACTTGCACACACTTACACACACTTACATGCACGTACACGCACTTACACGTAATTAATTGCACTTACACGCACTTAAACACACTTACACAAACTTACACGCACTTACATGCACTTACACGTACTTACACGCACATACAAATACTTACACGTACTTACACGCATTTATACGCACTTACACGTACTTACACGCACTTACACGCACTTACACGCACTTACACACACTTACACACACTTACACACACTTACACACACTTCCATGCACTTACACCACTTACATGTACTAACACAGTGTTCCACGCACGTACACATACTTACACATACTTAAATACACTTCCACACACTTACACGCACTTGCACGTACTTGTACACACTTACACATACTTACACGCACTTACACGCACTTACACGTACTTACATGCACTTACATGCACTTACACGCACTTACACGTACATACATGCACTTACACGCACTTACGCGCACTTATCCGCACTTACACGCACTTACATACACTTACACGTACTTATAAGAACTTACATGTACTTAGACCCCCTTACACGCAGTTATACGCACTTACACATACTTACACGCACTTACACGTACTTACACATACTTACACATACTGACATGCACTTATACGTACTAACATGCACTTACACGCACTTACACGCACTTACACGCACTTACACGCACTTTCACGCACTTACACATACTTACACGCACTTATATGCACATACAAGCACTTACACGCACTTACACACACTTACACGCACTTACATGCACTTGAACACACTTACACGCACTTACACGCTCTTACACGCACTTACACCCATTTATATACACTTACAGCCACTTACACGCACTTACACGCACTTACACGTACTTACACGTACGTACACGCACTTAAACGCACTTACACGCAGTTAATTGCACTTACACGTACTTACACGTACTTACACGAACATACACGCACTTACACGCACTTACACGTACTTACACGCACTTACAAACACTTACATGAACTTACACGCAGTTAATTACACTTACACATACTTACATGCACTTACACAAACTTACACGCACTTACACGCACTTACACGCACTTATATGCACTTACGAACACTTACACGTACTTACACGCACTTACACGCACTTACACGCACTTACACGCACTTACACGCACTTACACCCACTTACACGTACTTACACATACTTACATGCACTTACACATACTTACACGCACTTACACATAATTACACGCTCTTACACGCACTTACACGGACTTAGATGCACTTACACGTACCTACACGTATTTATAAACACTTACACCCACTTACACGCATTAACATGCACTTACACGCACTTACAAGCACTTACTCGTACTTACACGCACTTACACACTTACACACACTTACACGCACTTACACATACTTACACGCAGGTACACACACTTACACGCACTTACAGGCACTTACACACACTTACACCCACTTACACGCACTGACACGCAATTACAGGCACTTATACGCACTTGCATGTACTTATACGCACTTGCCTGCACTTACACGCAGTTACACGCAGTTACACACACTTACACACACTCACACGTAGTTACACTCACTTACACACACTTACATGCACTTACACGCACTTATACGCACGTATACGCACTTACACGTGCTTACATGCACCTTCTCGCACTTACACGTACTTACACGCACTTACACGCACTTACACACACTTATACGCACTTACACGCAATTACACACACTTACACGTACTTAAACGTACTTACACACACTTATACGCACTTACACGCACTTACACATACTTACATGCACTTACACGCACTTACACTCACTTACACACACTTGCATGCACTTACACGCACTTACACGCACTTGCACATACTAACACGCACTTACACGCACTTACACACAATTACACACACTTACAAGCACTTACAAGAACTTACACGCACTTACACATACTTACATGCACTTACACGCACTTACACAAACTTATACGCACTTACACGCACTTACACACACTTACACGCACTTATACACACTTACACGCACTTACATTCACTTACACGCACTTGCACACACTTACACGCACTTACAGCCACTTACACGTACTTACACGCACTTACACGTACTTACACGCACTTACATACAGTTAATTGCACTTACATGCACTTACACGTACTTACACAAACTTACACGTACTTACACGCACTTACACGAACTTAGACGCACTTACAAACACTTACATGCAATTACACACACTTACACGCACTAACACGCACTTACATGCACTTACACACACTTACATGCAGTTATACAAACTTACACGTAGTTACACGCACTTATACACTCTTACATATACTTACACGTACTTACACACACCTACACGCACTTACACGCACTGACACACACTTACATGCAGTTACACGCACTTACACGCACTTTCACGCACTTACACACACTTACACACACTTACACGCACTTACACACACTTTCACACAATTACATGCACTTACACGCACCTACATGTACTTACACGCACTTACAAGTACTTACACGTAGTTACACACACTTATACGCACTTACACGCACTTACACACAGTTACATGCACTTATACACACTTGCATGCACTTTCACGCACTTACACGCACATACACACACTTACGTGTACTTACACGTACTTATACGCAGTTACACGCAGTTACACGCACTTACATGTACTTACACAGTGTTCCACGTACTCAAACGCACTTACACGTACTTAAATGCACTTCCACGCACTTACACGCACTTGCACACACTTGTACGTACTTACACATACTTACACGCACTTACATGCACTTACACACACTTACATGTACTTATATGCACTTACACGCACTTACACATACTTACATACACTTACACGCACGTACGCGCACTTACACGTACTTACACGCACTTATACGCACGTGCAAGAACTTACATGAACTTACCCCCACTTACACGCGGTTACATGCACTTTCACATACTTACAGGCACGTACACACACGTATACGCACTTACACGCACTTACATGCACTTATACGTACTTACACACACTTACACGTACTTACACGTACTTACACGTACTTACACGCACTTACTCACACTTACATACACTTACACGTACTTACACATACTTACACGCACTTACACACACTTATACGTACTTACACGCACTTATATGCACTTACACGCAGTTAATTGTACTTACACCCACTTACACGTACTTACACGAACTAACACGCACTTACACACACTTATACGTACTTACACGTACTTACAAACACTTACACGTACTTACACGCACTTACACGCACTTACACGCACTTACACACACTTACACACACTTAGACGCACTTATACGTACTTACACGTACTTACATGCACTTACACGTACTTATACATACTAACATGCACTTACACACACTTGCACGCACATACACGTACTTACATGCACTTACACGCACTTACACGCACTTACACGTACTTACACACACTTGCACATACGTACACGCACTTATACGCGCTTACACGCACTTACACGCACTTACACGTAGTTAATTACACATACACACACTTACACATACACGAACTTACACGTACTCACATGCACTTACACGTACTTACACGCACTTACACGCACTTACACGCACTTACACGCACTTACACGCACTTACACGCACTTGCACACACTTATACACACTTACATGCACTTACACACACTTATACGTACTTATACGCAGTAACACATACTTATACGCTCTAACACGCACTTACACGCACTTACAAGCAATTACACCCACTTACACGTACTTACACATACTTACGCACACTTACACACACTTACACCCACTTACACACAGTTACACACACTTACATGTACTTACACGTAGTTACATGCACTTACACGCACTTTTACGCACTTACACGTACTTACACGCACTTACACAGAGTTACACGTAGTTACACACACTTACACGTACTTACACACACTTACACGTACTTACACGTAGTTACATGCACTTACACGCATTTACACGTACTTACACGCACTTACACGCACTTACTCGCACTTACACGCAATTACACACACTTATACGTACTTACACGCACTTACACGCACTTACATGCACTTACACGCACTTTTACACATGTATATGCACTTACACGCACTTACATGCACTTACTCGCACTTACACGCACTTACAAGCACTAACACGTACTTACACGTAGTTACACGCACTTACACGCACTTACACATACTTATACGCACTTACACACACTTACATGGACTTACACGCACTTACACGCACTTACACGCAGTTACATGTACTTACACACACTTACACACTCTTACACGTACTTACACGCAGTTACACATAGTTATACGCACTTACACACACTTACACGTACTTACATGCACTTACACGCACTTACACGCACTTACACGCACTTACACATACTTATTTGCACTTACACGCACTTACATGCACTTACACAAACTTACACGCACTTACACACACTTACATGCACTTACACACAGTTACACATACTTACACGTACTTACACATACTTACACGCACTTACACGCACTTACACGCACTTATATGCACGTATACGCACTTACACATACTTACATGCACTTACTCGCACTTACACGCACTTACACGCACGTACACGCACTTACACGCACTTATACACACTTACGCGTACTTACATACACTTACACACACTTATACGCACTTACATGTACTTTTACACACTTATATGCACTTACATGCACTAACACGCACTTACACGCACTTACACTCACTTACACGCACTTACAGGCACTTGCACGCACTTACATGTACTTACATGCACTTACACGCACATATACGCACTTATACGTAATAACACGTACTTACAAGCACTTACCAGAACTTACATGCACTTGCACGTACTTACACGCACTTCCGCGCACTTACATGTACTTACACGCACTTACACATACTTACATGAACTTACACGCACTTCCACACACTTACACGCACTTACACACACTTGCACACACTTACACGCACTTACCCGTACTTACACGCACTTACACGCACTTAGACAAACTTACACACACTTATACGCACTTACACATACTTGCACGCACTTAGAAACACTCACACGCAATTCCACACACTTACACACACTTACATGCACGTACATGCACTTACACACACTTAAGCGCACTTACACGCACTTACACGCACTTACACGTACTTACACATACTTACACGCAGTTATACATGCTTACATGCAGTTATACACACTTGCATGCACTTACACATACTTACACGCACTTACAAGCACTTACACATACTTACACATACTTATACACACTTACATGCACTTATACACACTTACACGCACTTACACGTAGTAACACGCACTTATACACACTTACATGCACTTACACACATTTACACGCACTCACACGTACTTACACACACTTACACGTACTTACACACACTTACACGCACTTACATGTACTTACACATACTTACACGCACTTACATGCACTTACACACACTTACACGTACGTATCCACACTTACATACACTTACACGCAGTTACACACACTTACACACACTTACACGTACTTACACATACTTACATGCACTTACATGCACTTACATGCACTTACACGCACTTACATGCACTTTCACGCACTTACACACACATACACGCACTTACGTGTACTTACATGCACTTACACGCAGTTACACATACTTACATGCACTTATACTTCCTTACACAGTGTTCCACGTTTTTACACGTACTTACACACACTTACACATACTTACACGCACTTCCACACACTTACACGCAATTCCACACACTTCTATGCACTTACACATACTTACACGCACTTACACACACTTACACGTACTAACACACACTTACATGCACTTACACACACTTACACGCACTTATATGCACTTACACGTACTTACGCGCACTTACACGTACTTACACGCTCTTGTAAGAACTTACATGCACTTACATTCACTTACACGCAGTTACACGCACTTACACATACTTACACATGCTTACACGCACTTACACGCACTTACACGTACTTACATGCACTTACAAGTACTTACACACACTTACACGCACTTACACGCACTTATACACACTTACACGCACTTACACGTACTTACACACACTTACACGCACTTATACGCACGTACACGTACTTACATGTACTTACAAGTACTTACATGCACTTATTCTCACTTTCACGCATTTACACGCACTTACACGCACTTTCACGCACTTACACGTACTTGCACACACTTACACACACTTACGCACACTTACACGTACTTACACGCACTTACACGCACTTACACAGAGTTCATTTGACTTCACACACTTACACGCACTTACACGAAGTTACACGTACGTACACACACTTACATGTACTTACACGCACTTACAAACACTTACACGTACTTACTCGTACTTACACATACTTACACGCACTTACACGCACTTACACGCATTTACACGTACTTACACGTACTTACATGCACTTACACGTACTTACACACACTTACATGCACTTACATGCACTTCCATACACTTACACGTACTTACACGCACTTACATGCACTTACACATACTTACACGCACTTACACGCACTTATACGCACTTACACGAACTTACACATAGTTAATTGCACTTACACGTACTTCCACACACTTACACACACTTACACGTACTTACACACACTTACAAACACTTACATGCACTTACACGTACTTACACGCACTTACACATACTTACACGCACTTATACGCACTTATATGCACTTATACACACTTACACATACTTACACACACTTACACTCACTTACACACAGTTACATGCACTTACATGCACGTATACGTACTTACACGCACTTACACATACTTACACACAGTTACACGCAGTTACATGCAGTTACACGCACTTACAAGCACTTACACACACGTACACGCACTTACACACACTTACACGCACTTACATGCACTTACACGCACTTATATGTACTTACACGCACTTACACACACTTACAGGTACTTACACACACTTACACGCACTTACATGTACTTACACACACTTACACGTACTTACACGTACTTACACGTACTTACATGTACTTACACGTACTTAAACGCAGTTATACGCACTTACACGCACTTACACGCACTTACATGCACTTATACGTACTTATGCACTTAAATACACTTACACGTACTTACACCCACTTACACACACTTACACGCACTTATACGCACTTACACACACTTACACGCACTTACACGCACTTACACGCACTTACACGCACTTACACGTATTTACACCCACTTCCTCGCACTTACATGTACTTACACGCAATTACACACACTTACATGCACTTACATGCAGTAAATTGTACTTACAAGCACTCACACGCACTTATACGAACTTACACGCACTTACACGTACTTACACGTACTTACACGTACTTACAAACACTTATACGTACTTACACAAACTTACAAGCACTTACATACACTTACACGTACTTACACACACATACACACACTTACATACACTTACACATACCTACACGTACTTACACGTACTTACACGTACTTACATGCACTTACACGCACTTACACACACTTACACGCACTTACACACACTTACACGCATTTACACACACTTACATGCACTTACACACACTTACACGCACTTACACGTACTTACACGCACTTACACGCACTTACATGCACTTACACACACTTACACACACTTACACGTACTTACACGCACTTACACATACTTACACGCACTTACACACTCTAACACGCACTTACACGATTTTACACACACTTACGCGCAATTAATTGCACTTCCACGCACTTACACGTACCTACACAAACTTACACATACTTACACGAACTTACACCTACTTACACGCACTTACACACACTTACATGCACTTACACGTACTTACATGCACTTACACGCACTTACACACACTTACACGCACTTACACACACTTACATGCACTTACACACACTTACACACACTTACACGTACTTACACGCACTTGCACATTCTTACACGCACTTACACACTCTAACACGCACTTACACGATTTTACACACACTTACGCGCAATTAATTGCACTTCCACGCACTTACACGTACCTACACAAACATACTCGTACTTACACGAACTTACACCTACTTACACGCACTTACAAACACTTACATGCACTTACACGTACTTACATGCACTTACACGCACTTACACGCACTTACACGTACTTACATGCACTTGCAAACACCTACACGCAATTACACGTACTTACACGCACTTACATGCAATTACACGCACTTACACGTACTTACACACACTTACAGGCACTTATATGCACTTACACGCACTTACACACACTTACACTCACTTACACGCAGTTACACACACTTATACACAGTTACACACACTTACACGTACTTGCACACACTTACACGTACTTACAAGCACTTACACGCACTTATACGCACTTACACGCACTTACACGCACTTACACACACTTACACACACTTACACACACCTACATACAGTTACACACACTTACACGCAATTACACACACTTAGACGCACTTGCACGCACTTACACACACTTACACGCACTTACAAGCACTTACAAATACTTACACGCACTTACACGCACTTACACGCACTTACAAGCACTTACACACACTTACACGCACTTACACGCACTTACAAGCACTTACACACAC
>SZWC01003473.1:174250-196794 GCA_023375785.1 Penium margaritaceum
AACACGCACTTACACGCACTTACACGCACTTACACGCACTTACACGCACTTACACATACTTACACGCACTTTCACACACTTACACATACTTACACGCACTTACACGCACTTATGCGTACTTACATACACTTACACACACTTACATGCAGTTATACGCACTTATACGCACTTACACGCACTTACATGCACTTACACGCACTTGCGCACTTACACGTACTTACACGCACTTACACACACTTACACGCACTTACACACACTTACACGCGCTTACATGCACTTACATGCACTTACACGTACTTACACACACTTACACGCACTTACACGCACTTACACATACTTACACGCACTTACACGTACTTGCACACACTTACACGCACTTATACGTACTTACACACACTTACACGTACTTACATGCACTTACACGCAGTTAATTGTACTTACACGCAAATACACGCACTTACACGTACTTACACGCACTTACACGCACTTACACACACTTAGACGCACTTACACACACTGACACATACATACACGCACTTGAACACATTTACACGCAGTTACACGCACTTACACGTTGTTACACACACTTACACGCACTTGTACGCACTTACACGTACTTACAAGCACTTACACGCACTTACATACACTTACACGCACTTACACGCACTTACACGCACTTACACGCACTTACATGCACTTACATGCAGTTACACACACTTACACGCACTTACACACACTTACACGCACTTACACGCACATACACACACTTACACGCACTTACACGCACTTACACGCAGTTACATGCACTTTCACACACTTACACGCAATTACACGCACTTACATGCACTTACAGACACTTACACGCACTTACACGCACGTACACGTACTTACATGTACTTACACGTACTTACACGCACTTACATGTACTTACACGCACTTACACATACTTACACGCACTTACACACACTTACACGCAATTACACGCAATTACACGCACTTACATGCACTTACACGCACTTACGCACTTACACGTACTTACATGCACTTACACACACTTACACACACTTACACGCACTTACACGCACGTACACGTACTTACATGTACTTACACGTACTTACACGCACTTAGACGCACTTACACGCACTTACACACACTTACACACACTTACACACACTTACACACACTTATACGTACTTACACGCACTTACATGTACTTACACATACTTGCACAAACGTATACGCACTTACATGCATTTACACGCACTTACACGCACTTACATGCACTTACACGTAGTTAATTGCACTTACACGCACTTACACGTACTTACACAAACATGCACGCACTTACACGTACTTACACATACGTACACGCACTTACAAACACTTACATGCACTTACACGTACTTACACGCAGTTACATGTACTTACACGAACTTACATACACTTATACGCACTTACACGCACTTACACATACTTACACACACTTACACGCAGTTAGACGCAGTTACACACAGTTACACGCACTTATACAGACTTACATACACTTACGTGCACTTACAAGTACTTATACCCACATACACGCACTTACATATACTTACACATACTTACACACACTTACACGCAGTTACATGCAGTTACACACACTTACACACACTTATACGTGCTAACACGCACTTACATGCACTTATACGCACTTACACACACTTACACGCACTTACATGCACTTACACACACTTACACGTACTTACACCCACTTACACGCACTCATACGTAGTTACATGCACTTACACACACTTATATGCACTTACACGCACTTCCATACACTGACACACAGTTACACACAGTTACACGTACTTACACGCACTTACACGTACTTACACGTACTTATACGCACTTATACGCACTTATACATAATTACACACACTTACACGCACTTATACGCACTTACACAAACTTACACGCACTTACACGTAGTTACATATACTTACACGTACTTACACGCACTTACACACACTTACACGTACTTACACGCACTTATACACACGTATATGCACTTACACACACTTACATGCACTTACTCGCATTTGCACACACTTACACGCACTTACATACACTTATATGTACTTGTACGCATTTACACGCACTTACACACACTTACACGTACTTACACGCACTTACACGTACTTAAACGCACTTACACGCACTTACATGCACTTACACGTACTTACACGCACTTACACATACGTACACGCAATTACACGTACTTACAAGCACTTACAAGAACTTACACGTACTTACACGTATTTACACGCACTTACACACACTTACACGGACTTACACGTACTTACACGCACTTACACATACTTATATGTACTTACACACACTTATGCGCACTTACACGTACTTATACGCACTTGCACACACTTACACGTACTTATACATACTTACATGCACTTACACACACGTACACGCACTTACACGCACTTACACGTAGTTTTTTACACTTATACGCACTTACACACACCTACACGAACTTACATGCACTTACACGTACTTACACGTACTTACACGCACTTACAAACACTTATATGTAAATACACACACTTACACAAACTTACACGCACTTACACGTCCTCACATGCACTTACACGCACTTACATGCACTTACACGCACTTACACACACTTGCGCACACTTACACACAATTACATGCACTTACATGCACTTATACGCACTTACACGCACTTACAAGCACTTACACGTACTTACACGCACTTATACACACTTACATGTACTTACACGCACTTACACGCACTTACATGCAGTTACACGTACTTACACGCACTTACAGGCACTTATACACACTTACACGTACTTACACGCATTTACACGCACTTATACGCACTTACACGTACTTACATGTATTTACACGCACTTATACACAATTACACGTACTTACATGCACTTACATGAACTTACATGCACTTACCCACACTTACACCCACTTACACACACTTATCCGCACTTATACGCACTTACACACACTTACACTTAGTTGCACGTACTTACACACAGTTACACAAACTTATACGTACTTACACGAACTTACACACACTTATAAGCACTTACACGCACTTACACATACTTACACACACTTACACGTACTTATACGCACTTACACACACTTACACACAGTTATACACACTTACACACACTTACAGGCACTTGCACATACTTATATGCACTTACACATACTTACACGAACTTACACGCACGTACAGGCACTTACACAAACTTACATGTACTTACTCGTACTTACACGTAATTACATGCACTTACACGCATATACACGGATTTACACGCACTAACACGCACTTACCCACACTTACACGCACGTATACGCAGTTACACACACTTACATGTACTTACACGCACTTACACACACTTCCACACACACTTATATGCAGTTACACGCACTTACATGCACTTACATGCACTTACTCGCACTTACACGTACTTACATGCACTTATACGCACATACATACAGTTACACGCACTTACATGTACTTACACACACTTACACGCACTTACACATACTTACACGCACTTACACGCACTTACACGTACTTGCACATACTTACATGCACTTACACGCACTTACACGCACTTACACGCACTTACACGCACTTACATGCACTCACACGTACTTACGCGCACTTACACGCGCTTACACGCACTTACACGTACTTACACGTACTTACAAGCACTTACAAGAACAGACACGCACTTACACATACTTAAACGCACTTGCACGCACTTACACGCACTAACTTGCACTGACATGCACTCACACATACTTACACGCACTTACACGCACTTGCACGTACTTACATGTACTTACACACACTTACAGACACTTACACGCAATGGCACGCACTTACACAAACTTACTCGCAATTACACGCATTTACAAGCACTTACAAGAACTTACACGCACTTACACGTACTTACACACACTTACACACAGTTACACACACTTATACACAGTTACACGCACTTACATGCACTTACATGCACTTACACGTACTTACAAGCACTTACACGCAGTTACACACACTTAAACACACTTACAGGCACTTACACACACTTACACGTACTTACACGCACTTACACGCACGTACACGCACTTACACGCACTTACATGTACTTACACGCACTTACACGCAATTACACATATTTACACATACTTACACACACTTACACACACTTACACGTACTTACACGTACTTACACACACTTACATGCACTTACACGCACTTACACGTACTTACACTCACTTACACTCAGTTACACGTACTTACACGTAGTTACACGCACTTACACGCACTTACACGTACTTACACGCACTTACAAGCACTTACACGCACTTACACGCACTTACACACATGTACACGCACCTATACGCACTTACATGCACTTACACGTAGTTATATGCACTTACACGTACTTACATGCACTGACACACACTTACACACACTTACACACACTTATAGGAACTTACACGCACTTACACACACTTACATGTACTTACTTGCACTTACACGCAGTTACATGCACTTACACGCACTTACACGAATTTACACGTACTTACCCGCACTTATACATACTTACACGTAGTTACAGACACTTACACGCACTTACACGCACTTACACGCACTTAAAAACACTTACACGCACTTACACGCACTTACACGCACATACATACACTCATATACAGTTACACGCACTTATACGTACTTACACACACTTACACGCACTTACATGCATTTACACGCACTTACACGCACTTACACGCAGTTACACGTACTTGCATGCACTTACACGCACTTACACGTACTTACGCGCACTTACACCCACTTACACGCACTTACACGCACTTACCCATACTTACACGTACTTGCACGCAGTTACACACACGTATACGCACTTACACGCACTTACACACATACTTACATACACTTACACGCACTTACACGCACTTATATACAGTTACACGCACTTACACGCACCTACACACACTTACACGTACTTACACGCACTTACACGCACTTACATACACTTACACGCACTTACACGCACTTATATACAGTTACACGCACTTACACGCACCTACACACACTTACACGTACTTACACGCACTTACACGCACTTACATACACTTACACGCACTTACACGCACTTATATACAGTTACACGCACTTACACGCACCTACACACACTTACACGTACTTACACGCACTTACACGCACTTACATACACTTACACGCACTTACACGCACTTATATACAGTTACACGCACTTACACGCACCTACACACACTTACACGTACTTACACGCACTTACACGCACTTACATACACTTACACGCACTTACACGCACTTATATACAGTTACACGCACTTACACGCACCTACACACACTTACACGTACTTACACGCACTTACACGCACTTACATACACTTACACGCACTTACACGCACTTATATACAGTTACACGCACTTACACGCACCTACACACACTTACACGTACTTACACGCACTTACACGCACTTACATACACTTACACGCACTTACACGCACTTATATACAGTTACACGCACTTACACGCACCTACACACACTTACACGTACTTACACGCACTTACACGCACTTACATACACTTACACGCACTTACACGCACTTATATACAGTTACACGCACTTACACGCACCTACACACACTTACACGTACTTACACGCACTTACACGCACTTACATACACTTACACGCACTTACACGCACTTATATACAGTTACACGCACTTACACGCACCTACACACACTTACACGTACTTACACGCACTTACACGCACTTACATACACTTACACGCACTTACACGCACTTATATACAGTTACACGCACTTACACGCACCTACACACACTTACACGTACTTACACGCACTTACACGCACTTACATACACTTACACGCACTTACACGCACTTATATACAGTTACACGCACTTACACGCACCTACACACACTTACACGTACTTACACGCACTTACACGCACTTACATACACTTACACGCACTTACACGCACTTATATACAGTTACACGCACTTACACGCACCTACACACACTTACACGTACTTACACGCACTTACACGCACTTACATACACTTACACGCACTTACACGCACTTATATACAGTTACACGCACTTACACGCACCTACACACACTTACACGTACTTACACGCACTTACACGCACTTACATACACTTACACGCACTTACACGCACTTATATACAGTTACACGCACTTACACGCACCTACACACACTTACACGTACTTACACGCACTTACACGCACTTACATACACTTACACGCACTTACACGCACTTATATACAGTTACACGCACTTACACGCACCTACACACACTTACACGTACTTACACGCACTTACACGCACTTACATACACTTACACGCACTTACACGCACTTATATACAGTTACACGCACTTACACGCACCTACACACACTTACACGTACTTACACGCACTTACACGCACTTACATACACTTACACGCACTTACACGCACTTATATACAGTTACACGCACTTACACGCACCTACACACACTTACACGTACTTACACGCACTTACACGCACTTACATACACTTACACGCACTTACACGCACTTATATACAGTTACACGCACTTACACGCACCTACACACACTTACACGTACTTACACGCACTTACACGCACTTACATACACTTACACGCACTTACACGCACTTATATACAGTTACACGCACTTACACGCACCTACACACACTTACACGTACTTACACGCACTTACACGCACTTACATACACTTACACGCACTTACACGCACTTATATACAGTTACACGCACTTACACGCACCTACACACACTTACACGTACTTACACGCACTTACACGCACTTACATACACTTACACGCACTTACACGCACTTATATACAGTTACACGCACTTACACGTACCTACACACACTTACACGCACTTACACGCACTTACATGCACTTACACGCACTTACACGCAGTTAATTGCACTTACACGCACATGCACTTACACGCACTTACACGCACTTACACGCACTTACACGTACTTACACGCACTTACAAAGACCTACACGCAATTACACGCACTTATACGCACTTACACGCACTTACACGTACTTACACGCACTTACACGTACTTACACGCACTTACACGCACTTACACGTACTTACACGCACTTACACACACTTACACGCAGTTACATGCACTTACAAGTACTTACACGCACTTACACGCAAGTACATGCACTTACACACCCTTACACGCACTTACATGCAGTTACACGCACTTATAGGCACTTACACATACTTACACACACTTACACGAACTTATACACACTTACACGCACTTACACGCACTTACATGCACTCACACGTACTTACACATAATTACACACACTTACACACACTTACAAGAACTTACACGCACTTATATACACTTATACGCACTTACACGTACTTATATTCACTTACATGTACTTACACACACTTACATGCACTCACACATACTTACACACACTTACACACACTTATACACACTTACACGTACTTACACGCAATTACACGCACTTACACGGACTTACACGCAATGACACGCACTTACAAGCACTTACAATAACTTACACGCACTTATATACAGTTACACGCACTTACATGCTCTTACACACACTAACACGTAGTTACACGCACTTACATGCTCTTACACACACTAACACGTAGTTACACGCACTTACATGCTCTTACACACACTAACACGTAGTTACACGCACTTACATGCTCTTACACACACTAACACGTAGTTACACGCACTTACATGCTCTTACACACACTAACACGTAGTTACACGCACTTACATGCTCTTACACACACTAACACGTAGTTACACGCACTTACATGCTCTTACACACACTAACACGTAGTTACACGCACTTACATGCTCTTACACACACTAACACGTAGTTACACGCACTTACATGCTCTTACACACACTAACACGTAGTTACACGCACTTACATGCTCTTACACACACTAACACGTAGTTACACGCACTTACATGCTCTTACACACACTAACACGTAGTTACACGCACTTACATGCTCTTACACACACTAACACGTAGTTACACGCACTTACATGCTCTTACACACACTAACACGTAGTTACACGCACTTACATGCTCTTACACACACTAACACGTAGTTACACGCACTTACATGCTCTTACACACACTAACACGTAGTTACACGCACTTACATGCTCTTACACACACTAACACGTAGTTACACGCACTTACATGCTCTTACACACACTAACACGTAGTTACACGCACTTACATGCTCTTACACACACTAACACGTAGTTACACGCACTTACATGCTCTTACACACACTAACACGTAGTTACACGCACTTACATGCTCTTACACACACTAACACGTAGTTACACGCACTTACATGCTCTTACACACACTAACACGTAGTTACACGCACTTACATGCTCTTACACACACTAACACGTAGTTACACGCACTTACATGCTCTTACACACACTAACACGTAGTTACACGCACTTACATGCTCTTACACACACTAACACGTAGTTACACGCACTTACATGCTCTTACACACACTAACACGTAGTTACACGCACTTACATGCTCTTACACACACTAACACGTAGTTACACGCACTTACATGCTCTTACACACACTAACACGTAGTTACACGCACTTACATGCTCTTACACACACTAACACGTAGTTACACGCACTTACATGCTCTTACACACACTAACACGTAGTTACACGCACTTACATGCTCTTACACACACTAACACGTAGTTACACGCACTTACATGCTCTTACACACACTAACACGTAGTTACACGCACTTACATGCTCTTACACACACTAACACGTAGTTACACGCACTTACATGCTCTTACACACACTAACACGTAGTTACACGCACTTACATGCTCTTACACACACTAACACGTAGTTACACGCACTTACACGCAGTTACACGCACTTACACGTACCTACACACACTTACACGCACCTACACACACTTACACGTACTTGCACGCACTTACAAGCACTTACACGTACTTACATGCACTTACACGTACTTACACACACTTATATGCACTTACACGCAATTACACACCCTTGCAAGTACTTACAATAACTTACACGCACTTATACACACTTACACGCACTTACACACACTTATACATACTTTCACACACTTACACACACTTACATACACTTATACGCACTTACATATACTTACACGCACTTACACGCACTTATACACACTTACACGCACTTACACACACTTATACATACTTTCACACACTTACACACACTTACATACACTTATACGCACTTACATATACTTACACGCACTTACATGCACTTACACGCACTTGCACACACTTACACGCACGTACAGCCACTTACATGCACTTACACGCACTTACACGCAGTTAATTGCACTTACACGCACATGCACTTACACGCACTTACACGCACTTACACACACTTACACGTACTTACACGCACTTACAAAGACCTACACGCAATTACACGCACTTATACGCACTTACACGCACTTACACGTACTTACACGCACTTACACGTACTTACACGCACTTACACACACTTACATGCAGTTACATGCACTTACAAGTACTTACACGCACTTACACGCAAGTACACGCACTTACACACCCTTACACGCACTTACATGCAGTTACACGCACTTATAGGCACTTACACATACTTACACACACTTACACGAACTTATACACACTTACACGCACTTACACGCACTTACATGCACTCACACGCACTTACACATAATTACACACACTTACACACACTTACACGTACGTACACACACTTACAAGAACTTACACGCACTTATGTACACTTATGCGCACTTACACGTACTTATATTCACTTACATGTACTTACACACACTTACATGCACTCACACATACTTACACACACTTACACACACTTATACACACTTACACGTACTTACACGCAATTACACGCACTTACACGGACTTACATGCAATGACACGCACTTACAAGCACTTACAATAACATACACATACTTACACACACTTACATGCTTTTACACACACTAACACGTAGTTACACGCACTTACACACAGTTACACGCACTTACTTGCACTTATACGCACTTACACGCACTTACACACATGTAAAAGCACTTACACGCACTTACATGCACTTACACGCACTTACACGTACTTACACGCACTTACACGCAGTAACACGCACTTACATGCACTTACGGGCACTTACACATACTTACACATACTTACACGCACTTACACGTACTTACACGTACTTACACGCACTTACACGCACTTACATGTACTTACATATACTTACACGCAATTACATGCACTTACACGCACTTACACGCAGTTACACGCACTTACTTGCACTTACACGCACTTACACGCACTTACATGCACTTACATGCACTTACACGCACTTACATGCACTTACATGCACTTACACGCACTTACATGCACTTACATGCACTTACACGCACTTACATGCACTTACATGCACTTACACGCACTTACATGCACTTACATGCACTTACACGCACTTACATGCACTTACATGCACTTACACGCACTTACATGCACTTACATGCACTTACACGCACTTACATGCACTTACATGCACTTACACGCACTTACATGCACTTACATGCACTTACACGCACTTACATGCACTTACATGCACTTACACGCACTTACATGCACTTACATGCACTTACACGCACTTACATGCACTTACATGCACTTACACGCACTTACATGCACTTACATGCACTTACACGCACTTACATGCACTTACATGCACTTACACGCACTTACATGCACTTACATGCACTTACACGCACTTACATGCACTTACATGCACTTACACGCACTTACATGCACTTACATGCACTTACACGCACTTACATGCACTTACATGCACTTACACGCACTTACATGCACTTACATGCACTTACACGCACTTACATGCACTTACATGCACTTACACGCACTTACATGCACTTACATGCACTTACACGCACTTACATGCACTTACATGCACTTACACGCACTTACATGCACTTACATGCACTTACACGCACTTACATGCACTTACATGCACTTACACGCACTTACATGCACTTACATGCACTTACACGCACTTACATGCACTTACATGCACTTACACGCACTTACATGCACTTACATGCACTTACACGCACTTACATGCACTTACATGCACTTACACGCACTTACATGCACTTACATGCACTTACACGCACTTACATGCACTTACATGCACTTACACGCACTTACATGCACTTACATGCACTTACACGCACTTACATGCACTTACATGCACTTACACGCACTTACATGCACTTACATGCACTTACACGCACTTACATGCACTTACATGCACTTACACGCACTTACATGCACTTACATGCACTTACACGCACTTACATGCACTTACATGCACTTACACGCACTTACATGCACTTACATGCACTTACACGCACTTACATGCACTTACATGCACTTACACGCACTTACATGCACTTACATGCACTTACACGCACTTACATGCACTTACATGCACTTACACGCACTTACATGCACTTACATGCACTTACACGCACTTACATGCACTTACATGCACTTACACGCACTTACATGCACTTACATGCACTTACACGCACTTACATGCACTTACATGCACTTACACGCACTTACATGCACTTACATGCACTTACACGCACTTACATGCACTTACATGCACTTACACGCACTTACATGCACTTACATGCACTTACACGCACTTACATGCACTTACATGCACTTACACGCACTTACATGCACTTACATGCACTTACACGCACTTACATGCACTTACATGCACTTACACGCACTTACATGCACTTACATGCACTTACACGCACTTACATGCACTTACATGCACTTACACGCACTTACATGCACTTACATGCACTTACACGCACTTACATGCACTTACATGCACTTACACGCACTTACATGCACTTACATGCACTTACACGCACTTACATGCACTTACATGCACTTACACGCACTTACATGCACTTACATGCACTTACACGCACTTACATGCACTTACATGCACTTACACGCACTTACATGCACTTACATGCACTTACACGCACTTACATGCACTTACATGCACTTACACGCACTTACATGCACTTACATGCACTTACACGCACTTACATGCACTTACATGCACTTACACGCACTTACATGCACTTACATGCACTTACACGCACTTACATGCACTTACATGCACTTACACGCACTTACATGCACTTACATGCACTTACACGCACTTACATGCACTTACATGCACTTACACGCACTTACATGCACTTACATGCACTTACACGCACTTACATGCACTTACATGCACTTACACGCACTTACATGCACTTACATGCACTTACACGCACTTACATGCACTTACATGCACTTACACGCACTTACATGCACTTACATGCACTTACACGCACTTACATGCACTTACATGCACTTACACGCACTTACATGCACTTACATGCACTTACACGCACTTACATGCACTTACATGCACTTACACGCACTTACATGCACTTACATGCACTTACACGCACTTACATGCACTTACATGCACTTACACGCACTTACATGCACTTACATGCACTTACACGCACTTACATGCACTTACATGCACTTACACGCACTTACATGCACTTACATGCACTTACACGCACTTACATGCACTTACATGCACTTACACGCACTTACATGCACTTACATGCACTTACACGCACTTACATGCACTTACATGCACTTACACGCACTTACATGCACTTACATGCACTTACACGCACTTACATGCACTTACATGCACTTACACGCACTTACATGCACTTACATGCACTTACACGCACTTACATGCACTTACATGCACTTACACGCACTTACATGCACTTACATGCACTTACACGCACTTACATGCACTTACATGCACTTACACGCACTTACATGCACTTACATGCACTTACACGCACTTACATGCACTTACATGCACTTACACGCACTTACATGCACTTACATGCACTTACACGCACTTACATGCACTTACATGCACTTACACGCACTTACATGCACTTACATGCACTTACACGCACTTACATGCACTTACATGCACTTACACGCACTTACATGCACTTACATGCACTTACACGCACTTACATGCACTTACATGCACTTACACGCACTTACATGCACTTACATGCACTTACACGCACTTACATGCACTTACATGCACTTACACGCACTTACATGCACTTACATGCACTTACACGCACTTACATGCACTTACATGCACTTACACGCACTTACATGCACTTACATGCACTTACACGCACTTACATGCACTTACATGCACTTACACGCACTTACATGCACTTACATGCACTTACACGCACTTACATGCACTTACATGCACTTACACGCACTTACATGCACTTACATGCACTTACACGCACTTACACGCACTTACACGCACTTATACGCACTTACACGCACTTACACGTACTTACACGCACTTACACGTACTTACACGCACTTACACGCACTTACACGTACTTACACGCACTTACACACACTTATACGCAGTTACATGCACTTACAAGTACTTACACGCACTTACACGCACGTACACGCACTTACACACCCTTACACGCACTTACACGCAGTTACACGCACTTATAGGCACTTACACATACTTACACACACTTACACGAACTTATACACACTTACACGTACTTACACGCACTTACATAAACGTACACACACTTACACTCACTTACACGCACTTACATGTACTTACACGCACTTATACGCAGTTATACACACTTACACGTGCTTACACGTACTTACACGCACTTACACGCATTTACAGGCACTTACATACATTTACATGCACTTACACGCACTTACACGTACTTACACGCACTTACACGCACTTACACGCACTTACACACACTTACATACACTTACACGCACTTACACACACTTACACACACTTACACGCACTTACATAGACTTACACGCACCTACACGCACTTACACGTACTTATACATACTTACATGCACTTACACGCACTTGCATGCACTTACACGCACTTACATACACTTACACGCACTTACACATACTTACACGTACCTACACGCACTTACACGTACTTACACGCACTTACATGCACTTACACGCACTTACACGCACTTACACGCACTTACATGCACTTACACATACTTGCACATACTTACACGCACTTATACGTACTTACACGCACTTACGCGCACTTACACGGACTTACACGCACCTATACACACTTACACATACTTACACACACTTACACGCACTTACACACACTTATACGTACTTATACGTACTTACACGCACTTACAAGCACTTACACGCACTTACGCGTACTTACACACACTTACACGTACTTACACATACTTACACGCACTTACACGTACTTACATGCACTTTCATGCACTTACATGCACTTACACACACTTACATGCACTTGCACACACTTACACATACTTATACGCACTTACACGTACTTACACGTACTTACACGCACTTACACACACTTAATTGCACTTACATGTACTTACACATACTTACACGAACTTACACGTACTTACACGCACTTATACGTACTTATACGCACTTAGAAACACTTGCATGCACTTACACTCACTTACACGTACTTACACGCACGTACAGGCACTTACACGCACTTACACGCACTTACACATACTTACACGTACTTACACGCACTTACACACACTTACACGCAGTTACACGCACTTATACACAGTTATACGCACTTACACGCACTTACACGTACTTACACACACTTACAAGCAGTTGCATGCATGTACACGCACTTACACACACTTACACGCACTTACACGCACTTACACGCAGTTATGCACACTTATACGCACTTGATACCCCCAATTTTGCCGCGTCCTTCATTCTCTCCGCGGACGGCTGCGCTCCGCGCTGTTCCACGGATCGGGCACTTTAGTACTACTACTCGTCCACAAGTGAGCTGCAGGACACAGTTGTCACCTTCCGGCTAGAAGCTATTCCGCGGACCACAGGTATAGGCTTCTACGCAAGCACCACACCGATGAGTGATGCTCCGCGGTCCACTTCTTCCCACACGGGAGTCCACCACTCGTGGCGTCCGACTCCTCTCCGCGGAATCCCGTTCCGCGGACGTGTGCAACCAAGGGACACCGCCGGTAGATCACCTCACTCGGACTTTTGGTTCTTCACGCACTCACTCCCACAGTCCGCGGACCGGACTCCGAGAGCGACTGAGGGCAGGAGGGCAATGGGCGGAGCACAGGAATGAGAGTAGGCAAATGACCTTGATTAAGCTGATTGCGGAGTACATGGAATACTTTTGGAAGGCAAGAAAGTCTGAGTTGCACTTGTGCTACTGCTAGTCAGGCCCTTTTCTACTTGGGATTCCGCACAACGTGACTACACACTGTCGGTCTCATCCCTCTCACACTATCCTACTTCCTTCTACTTGGACTCCACGCGGTGCGGCTACGCACCGCGGGTCTTGTCCACACACACACTCTGCCTATCTTCTGCTAATCATCTTCTTCATCCGCGGCTCGTGTANTGGAAGGCAAGAAAGTCTGAGTTGCACTTGTGCTACTGCTAGTCAGGCCCTTTTCTACTTGGGATTCCGCACAACGTGACTACACACTGTCGGTCTCATCCCTCTCACACTATCCTACTTCCTTCTACTTGGACTCCACGCGGTGCGGCTACGCACCGCGGGTCTTGTCCACACACACACTCTGCCTATCTTCTGCTAATCATCTTCTTCATCCGCGGCTCGTGTACGCGGTTCTTCGTGTTCTTCCTTGAATCTTCTGCTTTTGCGATGCGTCTTCCCGGCCTTCCTCCTTGATCATCGCTGTCAGCCTTGTGTTCTGATTGGTCGTACTCCTGCCGCTTTTCTCCTGTCATCCGGTTCAGCCGGCGAATGTCTCATACGTCCGACACTCCACCTTCACTTTCCACCTCCCCACAGTTCAGCTCTTGTTCCCTTTTCACCGCGGTCTTTCCCGCCAGGCCATCTTTCCCGCCACCGCCACTGGATTCTGCACCACCCCACGCTCCACCGCAAAACTATCACGGGAGCCAGCTTTCCGCGCGGATCCTCTCGTGCTCTTCAACCCCTGGCAGGATCTTCTCCGCGGATCTGCTAGACCGCGGAGACAACCTTCTGCGGATTCGTTGCTTCCGCCGCGGAGATGCGGTGGATTTCCGCCTGACACTGATGCCCCCAACCCCCCCTTTTTTCAAGATTCTGCCCCAGAGTCTCGCCCGCGCAGCAGGTGCGTGAACTTCCCTTGCGGTCCTGGCCGCTGCCGGTGTTGGCAGGGACGACAGTATGTCTCCACTTCCCCGTCCTCTCGTTGGTACCTCGCAGAACATTCCTGATGTACATACAACTGGCAGCCCTCACATCAGGCTCCTGCGGTGATGTCCTCCGCTCCCAGTCTTCTTTTGCAGGTTGAGCAGTGTGGGATCCGCTCATACGTCCTGCAACTGGTACAGCCGTACACCATATGTCCCTCCTCACTCCTTCCCACCCCAGTGGCGCACTGCACGTGGGCCCATCCTCCGTAATGTTCACAGTGACATGCTATCCCTGTGACGATTCCTCCGCATCCGTCACCGCAGCAACGCAGCCCGGAGCTCTCTGTCCCCCAATCCTCTTTTCGAGACTGAGCGAGGCAGCGGTGACAGGTCCATACTCCTTCCTTACCCCTCTTGCCACGTCGCTGGTGATACATGTTCAGGCACAAGCCACATCCCTTCCCGAACTCCGCCATCCCTTCCCGACAGGCAGCGCATGCAGGTTCTCGGGTCTCCGTGGTGAAGCTGAGGTAGCAGTCCGTCTTCAGAAGCTCTTTGCCCACACATTGGTGACATTGGCCCTTCCAGGCGGAGCTGCCTATTACCAGACATTCGCGGTGGGCGGGCCTCATACAGACGGTGCACTGTCCTTCATCCTGCACCGTTTTCAGGCATGTGGGACATGCCACGGATTGATGCCTTTCCTCCCCCAATTCCTCTTCTTCCTCCGACTCTTCCTCATCCCCTTCCTCGTTCACTCGGGGTGCCTTCCAGACACCTTGTCGCCTTTCGATCTCCTCCCTGCACCTTCTGCACACCGCGGCCCCACTTCGTCCTCCACGCCCATCATGAGGCGGCGCCAGGCAACCAGTGCAAATTTGGCGGTGGCACCCACCACAATTCTGCACTTCCACTCCCCACCATTGGCTGCATTGGGCACACTTCTTCTCCTCCAGTTCCTTCTGCCTCTTTTCTTCTGCCGTGACACATCCCTCCGCCTGCCACTGTCTCATCGTGGCCCCAGAGACCGTGCGCGGACCTTTCCGTCGCTCATTGGGCCCCTCCTCTTCCTCTTCTTCCTCCTCCTCCTCCTCCTCTGGGTCCCACCTTCCGCGGGGTGGTGCTCCCCCAGCACCGGGTCCTGCTCCTCCTTCTTCCTGCCGCTCCTTCATAGCTTCCTCCTCAGCTGCCTCCCTCAAGCATCGCAAGCAAGTGCGGTTTCTTCTGATGCAGGGCTTGGAGGCCCCGCCGGCGTATTGATGCGCGGGTTTCCCACACACTCGGCACACCACCTTCAGACGTAGCTCAGCAGGAAGATTTTCTCCGCACCACACACATGGGCCGGTGTAGGTGGTCAGGGTTCTGGGGCTCATTGGTACCCCAGTCCGCGGTGGTGCCTCCCGGGATGGCTGCTGGGTCACTCTTGCCGGGGTCTGTCGCTCGGACATGTCCGCAGGCTCCTTTTCTGCCCGCTCCCGCTGCTCCCTCTGCTCCGATTGCTTCTCCCGCCATGGCTGCTTTCGTCGTGGTTCCCTCCTCACCTCTTCCACAGCCAGTTTGCGGACATTGGATTCTTCCTCCTCCACCTCCTTAGGTTCCTGGCTCCACTCCTGCTCCTGCTATGACACCTGTTCTTCACAGACGTCTAGTACCTCCTCCGCTCTCCATCCCCGCGAGCCCTTCCGTTATCCCAGGGGCGGCAGGTGACTTCCTGTCCCAGGGATGTGCGTTTGCCATGCTGGTGGCAGCAGCACAAACTCTGTGGCCGGATAACTGCGGTCGCTGAACTGTTCCGGTCCCTCCAGACACACTTGCCCTGCCTCAATGCTGGCCACGCGGTACACCTCCCGTTGTTCTCCTGCCTCTCGTCCCGCGTTGGGGAAGGGGCGGAAATACACCAAGTGGCCCTCTTCAATGGGCCCATGGTTCAGCCGTCGGTTGGCTGCATCGCATCCACGCCAGGCAGCGACAGAATCCCTCAGCCGCGCTTCTGCTCGCATAGCCTTCGTCTTCTCACAGCGCTCGCGGAACCATTCCGCGACTTCCCTGTCCTCCTCCTCCTCCGAGCGCTTTCCTTGTTCCTCTGGGGCAAGTGGCAGCCTTAGCGGCTTCTGGGGTAAACCCATTGTCGCTCGCGGTTGCTGGCCGAAGAGCAGCATGTGTGGTGAGAAGGAGGTTGCACGACTGGGTGTTATGTTGATGAAATACGCCGTCTTCTTCAGCTTCTCTGTCCAGCTGCTGCCCTCCGCGGTGGCCACTTCTCGCTCCAATATTTCGTGCACCCGCTCCACTTGCCCCTGGGACTCTGGTCTGTACCGTCCAGAGTGTACGTGGCGGACCCCCCATTCCTCCAGCTCCTCTCTGAAGGCCCCCATGAATTCGGTACCGTTGTCGCTGTGCACCACGCTGCACCCTCCAAAGCGGTAAAAGATCTCCTCGCGGATGAATTTTCCCACGGTGGGAGAGCTCTTGTTGGGCACGGCGCAGATCCAGAGGTATTTTGTGAAATGGTCTACCGCTGCGATCCAGTACCGGTTTCCTTGGTCGCGGTGCGCACGGGGGCCGTGGAAGTCGATATTGATCTTCTCCAGCGGCTCACCGATGGGGGAGGGTTGGAACAGCGGCTGGTCTCTTGGTGTAGTTATCCGCGCTCGCTCGCATGGGGCGCAGTGCTACACCACCTCCTTGACGAGGGCCGCCAGATTGGGCACATGAACGATGGGCGCCAGGCGGTCCTTTAGTGCCTGCGTGCCGGTGTGGTGATGGCGGTGGTAGGCCTCCACAACCGCCTTCTGCAGCATGGGCGGGGGTACCCATAGGACGCGCAGAGTCAATTTCCAGAGGCGGCCATCCTCCCATGCGTAGTGTTCACACAGACGGGCCAGATCATCCTTCTTCCTTTGGTCGAACTCTACACCTAGCCGTGTCTCCAGATCCTCGTAAACCTTTTGTGCCTCCGCCTTCTGCTGCTCCTTGCTGCTGGCGCGGAAGAGGATGTGGGCGGTCTCCCAGATCTGCCAGTCTTGCGTCTCCATCGGCCCCTTCCTTCCCGCTTCTTCTGCCCCCGCTTCCCCTGTCTTTCGTTTTGTCTCCGGCACTCATGCCGGCAATCCGCGCGCTCACCTCGCATCCTGCTCCGCTTTCATTGCCTAAAACTTCCTGCGGTTGTCCTCATCGTAGACTGGCGGCTCCCTATCCCAAGAGTCAGGTGCAGTGAACAGCCGGAGGATCCCCACCGCCCGAAGCTCTCCTTCATCCCACTGGTCACGCAACCTGGTCTCAGTGGGTCCTCCCAGCCTTCTGCCGCGTCCACCAGCGCGGTTCAGTTCAATCACCTCCTCGTTTTTTTGCGGAGCTGCCCCTGGAGCTCGCAGCAGCCCCTGGTTCTGTGTGAGAGGCTGCTCCTCCTCCGACTCTCCTGGTGATTCACTGATCTCGGAGACCACCATCACCGTCGCTTCCTTTTCCACGCGTCCCCGTTGTTCTGCTCCTTTGCGGACGGCCGCCACAGCTGTCTCTCCCAAGGCAGGGCGTAGCGGGACCGGCACCATTTCCGCTGGCATATTGATCTTGTGAAAAACTACCATTAGGAGCTCCGCTGCTTGCGCGGCCTCCCGTTGAGCTTGCGCCAGCTGCTCGAGGGTAATGCTGGAGCCTTCTTGTGTCCGAGGCTGTTTATGTTTCCTTGGCTCCGCGGCCGCTGTTTCGCCCGCCTTCCTTTTTCCTTTTGAGGCGGGAGTGGTTTCCTCCGAAGGCGTCTGCTCCGGCTCCTCGCTTCGGCTGGTGTCAGCTGTCGTCACTGCCTCCCTAGCTTGGGTGGCTGTCTCCGTAGCTTTCCTCACCACCGCTGCCACTCGGGTCTTGGGTTGTGCCTTCCGCCGAAGGGTGCTGGCAGACATCTCAGGGGGATGGTGCTTGGCTTTGTACCTTTTCACCGTCTGCTCTTCTCCTTCTGCTGCTGCATGCTCCTCCGCTGCTCTAGCTGTCGTCGCTCCTCCCACTGTCTCTGCCACTATGTTGGCTGCTTCTTCTCTGGCTGCTTCTACGGCTGTTCGTGTATTCTCCACTATCTGTGCTTCTACGGCCGTTGCCTCTGCCACTGCTGCTGTTGCTACCTCTGTCGCCGTTGCCGTTGCTTCTGCCTCTGCTGCTGCTGCTACCTCCGCTTGCGCTGCTGCTACCGCTGCTTCTGCGTCGACCATGATTTCCCTTATGAGCTGTTCTGCAGTTTCCTTTTCTGCCTCGGCCGCCGCCTACCGCTCCTCGACCGCTCGAGTCTCTGCCACCGCAGCCTCTTCGGCAGCCCGCTCAGTCTCAGCTGCCCCTTCTTCCCACGCCTTCTGCAGGCGTTCTTGCATCTGCTGTAGTCGAGGGGTGATCTGGGCGTATTCGCGCGCCTCTTCCACTTCTGCGTCCCTCCTGCTCTTTTCCTCTTGGCATATTTCAGCCGCCTCCTTCGCCCAGTGTCACACTTCCACTTCCCTGAGTTGCAGTCTCTATCCCCGTACCGCGGTCCAAAGTCCACCCGCAACTGCTGTCGCCACTCTGGTGTGTGGTATGTTTTGCAGTGTCAGTGTCCAGCACCTCTCCATGGCCCCCATCCATTGTCCCTCAGGCACCTGAGTGCCAGCCATCCGTGACTGCTCCGTTTGTGGGTACTGAACGCTCCACTTGGCGTATGTGAGGTTGAGCAAGTATCCCCACCTCCACTTATCCGCTACGGACTTTCGTCGCGGAGCCTCCGCCGATCCTGGTGTCTGGTCGTTCAGCTGGTAAAGGATGAGGGCTCTGACCCTTTCCTGGAGCAGATGCACCTAGCCTCTTTCTGGGCTGCTGCGCTGGTCCCTCCGCACCCTGAGCCACCACACACGAGCAGCCTCCAGTGATGGATCCGGCCGCTCGGTGTCCAGGAGTTCCGCGACCCCTGTCATGTCACTTGCCAGCCTTGGGTTGATGCTTAGGATGTCCCGTAGTGCCAAGATGAGGCGTTCCGCACTTGCTGTCTCCAGCAGTTGTACCTGCCTCTCGTGTAGTCCAAGGGCCATCGCACCTGTTGCCGCTCCCTTCAGTACCACCTGCCACATCTTGCCGAACAGGGAGTCCGCGAATTCCGCGCGGATCACCTCCGGGACTTCCGCCAGTAGTTGGAGCATGACGCTGCTCACCACTTCAAGCAACAAGGCTGCCTTGGGCTGCTCCCCGCTATCCCGCGAGCTTTCTTCAAGGTGCGTTTTTGCCCTTTCCATCACCGTTCCTGCCCCTAACAGGGGACGCGCGGGTTGCCGGTTTGGGCTACCGTGCGAGGTCGGTGGTGAGTGGAAGAGTGTCGTCATCGCCGCGGAACGAGCTGGGGCTGTTAGTGCCTAGGCCCCTTCTTGCGAGCTGGGTGTCGGTGTAGCAACTACTCTTGCTGTTGCTTGCATCGCTCCTGCCGCGGGCTCCGTGCGCCTGAAGGTCCGTGTTGGAGGTGTGCTTGTAGCCGGGCTCTGTTGTGACGAGCCTGTCAATCTCGCCGCCGGCGGCGTGGCTTGTGTTGGCGTTCAAACGAGCCAGTCCGCAACCAGTTCAACGACTCCGAACTAGTTCGCACCTCTCCACAACCAGTTCGGACTACTCTGCAACCAGATCGCACCACTCCGCAAACAGTTCGCTCCACTCCACAACCAGTTCACGCCACATCGCAACCAGTTCGCACCACTCCGAAACCAGTTCGCACCACTCCGCAGCCAGTTCGCACCACTCCGCAACCAGTTCGCACCACTCCGCAACCAGTTCACACCACTCCGCAACCAGTTCGCACCACTCCGCAACCAGTTCGC
>SZWC01003474.1:9726-33492 GCA_023375785.1 Penium margaritaceum
TGCCCTCCATACCCGAGAGTACACAGTGATCACTGCACGGTTTGAGTTTTTTTGGGCTCTAGTGAGATGAGAAGAGAGCAGAGTGAGCGCAGGCATGGCCAAACACATCAAAGGCCAGTCGGCAACATCATGACCTGCCCTTATCTCCACCTGTGCCTCTGCTGTCACACCATTTGTGCTGTCTCACCATTTGTGCTGTCTCACCATTTGTGCTGTCTCACCATTTGTGCTGTCTCACCATTTGTGCTGTCTCACCATTTGTGCTGTCTCACCATTTGTGCTGTCTCACCATTTGTGCTGTTTCTCGTTCTTGTCCCCTGTCTTCATCGCGTGCTCTGGTCAGGTGATCATCTGCACGGCTCTGCTGGCGCGCCGTTTCACGTTTGAGCTTCCGCCAGGAGCTGACCCGGTGAGTGGTGGTTTGTGTCTGGGGTGTTTGGTTTCATGGTGGTGTGGTTTGTGTGGCGGTGTGGTTTGTGTGGCGGTGTGGTTTGTGTGGCGGTGTGGTTTGTGTGGCGGTGTGGTTTGTGTGGCGGTGTGGTTTGTGTGGCGGTGTGGTTTGTGTGGCGGTGTGGTTTGTGTGGCGGTGTGGTTTGTGTGGCGGTGTGGTTTGTGTGGCGGTGTGGTTTGTGTGGCTGTGTGGTTTGTGTGGTGGTGTGGTTTGTGTGGCGTGGCGTTGTCCGAGTGCTGTTCTTGTGAAGGGGCCATGGCAGAGGCATAGCAAGGGCAGGGCAGGGCCATGGCAAGAGGGTGGAAGGGGCATGGCAGGGGCATTGCAAGGGAGCGTCTCTGTGCACGTAGTGTCGGCGGTTGACAGGATGAAGTATCGAGGCACAAGAAGCACTGTGAAAACAAGTGCAGGCTCCCATGGTGTGCAGTTGGAGGGTGTGAAGGATGAGATGAACGTTTCAAATGGGAAGAAAGTAGAAGCGGGAATGGGGAATGCCAGGGAGCCACCAGAAATGTGCTGGTACGAGTCGTTGCAGAGGCGTTGGTTGGAGTGCGTCCGCCATGCCACTGCCATGACAATGTTTTGCCATAGCCGCTTGCTCATGCTGTATGGCAGCTTCAGAATAACATGGAGCCCTTTTGTCCAACCCACACGCTGTTTCATTCTAGTGGCCAACGGGAAGGGAGAGGGAGAGGGGAAAGGGGTGAAGGGGTGAGGGGGAGGGGGGGAGGGGGAAGGGGTGAGGGGGAGGGGGGGAGGGGGAAGGGGTGAGGGGGAGGGGGGGAGGGGGAAGGGGTGAGGGGGAGGGGGGGAGGGGGAAGGGGTGAGGGGGAGGGGGGGAGGGGGAAGGGGTGAGGGGGAGGGGGGGAGGGGGAAGGGGTGAGGGGGAGGGGGGGAGGGGGAAGGGGTGAGGGGGAGGGGGTGAGGGGGAAGGGGTGAGGGGGAGGGGGTGAGGGGGAAGGGGTGAGGGACTAAGTACGTCCTCCACTTTGATGAGAGAGTTCCTGGGCTTCTCTTTTGCTCCACATTCATTTGCCATACGTTTGAAACGGCCGCAGGTGGGCATGACGACAGGAGCCACCATCCACACAACCAATGGGCTGCTCATGCTGGTGAAGCCCCGCAGCCACGACAACCCCTCGCACAGCACGGGCAATGGAGCGGCAGCGCACACTGCTGTGGCTGCTGCACCTGCTGCTGTGGCTGCTGCGCCTGCTGTTGTGGCTGCTGCATCTGCCTCAGTGGTCGCTGCTGATGTCGAGGAGGCGGTTGTTCAAGCCCCCGTGGCGCCTGCTTGATGTTCAGCTTGAGCACTAGGTCAGCTTCTGAGCTGGCCGAGGATGTGGAAGTCAAGAAGGTTGTGATGTCATGAATTGTGATGTTCCCTCGTTCATGGGAGGCATGGCCATGGCCAAAAGAGGATGCAGGCTAACTCTGGGCAGCGTCTACGTCCGCACACGCATCACCATGTCTCGTTGCGAACCAGCACAGCAGCAGGGAGTACTCTCGGAATGTGCTAGGCCGAAGCCGGCATCCCAAATCCACTGTGCTTAATTCTTTTACACTTTGAGGGCGTGCACAGTGCCAGACTTGCCCAATGCGAAGTTGCACGTGCCGATTTGCACAATACCGGCTTGCCCCGTTGCCCATGAGCTGCTACTACGACGGTCGGTGGATGAGGACAAGCCATGATGACAAGGGAAGAGAAGATGACACGTGAGAAATGGTTCTCTTTCTGTAGCACGGTCACATTGTGGTGTGGTCTTTCATGTAGTCGTCAAGGTTGCCTTTAGATGCTTCAGTGTAATGTGGCGCAGGATGAAGCCTGGATCTTCATCATTGCAAGAAAGAGCAGGGTTCCATTGACACTTGATCCATGTTACATGGACAGACAGGAGGAAATGCAGCAGATTGCAGTGAAGGTAATTGGAAATATTTTAGGGCGTGTAGGCCCATGCATGTACGAACATGAGCTCTGTGTGTGAGTGCGATGTAAGGCGGCAAGAATTCGGCTAAGTGAGGAACCCTGATTAAAAAAGGACAAGGAGGAGGTACACATGAGCCTTTAGCGGGCTTATGTAGGGGCACCGACAGCTAGCCGCACCCAGCCCCGTCACCCCCACTGAACCCAAACGAGTCAGCGGGGAGAACACACTGCGTACACCACGATAACAATCAACGGTAGTCTCCTCGAGGCACCGGAACAGCTCTCCAAGTGCCTTGGTCTCGACCACCGAGAAAATACGAGCAGTGCTAAAAAATCTCGGAATCAGCGTCCAAGTGAGGGTGGAATATCTTGTTCATGAGGTTCATGAACGTTGCAGGAGCGTTGGTCAAGCCAAACAACATCACGAGGTACTCGAAATAGCCATGCAGTGTACGAAACGCCGTCTTCTCCACATCGTGCTCCGCAATTCGTATATGATGGTAACCCGAGAGCAAGTCAATCTTGCTGAAGAACTGCGCTCCCCTCAGCTGGTCAAACAGCTCCTCGACCCTTGGCAGCGGGTACCGGTTCTTGAATGTTACGTTGTTCAGTGCGCGATAGTCCACGCACATCCGCAGCTCCCCTGTCTTGTTCTTCACAAAGAGGACCAGTGCAGCATAGGGTGACATCGACGGTCTGTTGAACCCTTGCTCTGTCAACTCCTCCAACTGCTTCTTCAGCTCACCCAACTCGTTATCGCTCATGCGATAAGCAGCCCGCACAGTTGGAGTTGCTCCCAGAACCGGATCAATCTTATGGTCGATGTCCCCCTTCCGTGGTAAATCCTTTGGTAGCTCAGCAGGAAACATGTCACCGTAAGTGTCTAACACTCCCTTGATGCCTTCCGACAGCTCTGCTGCAGGTGCTTTTTGCTGCTCGCCCTCTTGTTGTTTTGCCTCTGCTGCCAGCACTTCCACCTCTTCAGCTGCTGCTTGTTGCTGCACCCGCACAAGGTACACTTGGTCCCCCTTGCGCTGACAGCGCTATAGCTGCACGTAACTCAACTACGGCACCCTGCCTGCCTTGGAGTCCTTCTGCTTTGCCCATAACAGTAAAACGATTTGCTCCCCACATTTCTTCACTTTCACCTGGCGCACCCAATCCACAGCAGGATTCCACTGGTGCAGCCAGTCACGCCCCAAAATGGCATCATAGGTGTCCATCGGGAACGTGCAAAAGTTCACATCGCACGATAGCTTGCCGAGATGGATCCTCAGAGGCTTGAGAGGTAGTCCTCACTCCAACTCGCCTTGCACAAACTTGGGCGTAGATGGCTTCCCGTGCAGCCGTGCAAGCCCCAACCTCTTTGCAAGCTCGTCGCTGAAGAATGAGTGCGACGCGCCGCAATCCAGTAATGCTTTAATTTGCCGGCGAGTCTGGCGCCCCTCGCTGTCCGCAAAAACAACCGATAAAATTTCGGCTTTTAGGAGGATTCCCGGAACGCTCCCGCTTCCTTCGCTCCGCAACAATACACTTGGCAGCTCCCTAGTTGTTGAAGGACTTTCGAGGCTGGTGTTCGCTGATGCGGACAAAGCTTTCCCAGTAGTTGGCCGCCCGCCACTCACTGCTGGTTGCCGTTTCCCTGCTGCTTCTTTTTGCAGTCCTTCTTGTGGTGCCCAGGCTTCCCGCAAATCCAACAGTTCCCACCACGTGGCTTGTTTTGCTGCTGGCCTCTTTGCACTGGGTCAATCTCCATGGGGTCGGTTTGTTGGTACTGTGTTCAACGCTTTAAGTTTTCTTATTTCTCACAGAAACCCCCTCCATGGTAGCATAGCGAGTCAACACGCTCAGCAGTGGTCACCATCGCCTGCAACTCTGCGATTCCACTGCGTGCCAGCGTGCACTGAATATCTGCCTTCAAGTCATCATGGTACTTGTCTGCCATCTCCGGCTCGCTCATGTCGTTGATCTCTGAGCACAACGCCAAGAAACAGCGTATGTACTCCTGCTTCGAGCCGATCTGCTTCAGCGGTTCAGCTTGTTGCGTGCCACCTTGGAGGCGTTCACGAGATCGAACTGATCTCTAATGGCTTGCTCGAACTGCTCCCATGTCGTCGGCACGCGCGCTTCAGCTTGCATCGCGCATGGCTGCCACAACACGACATGTTGCACAGCTGCGTTCCCACCTCCACCTCGAGTGGCTAGCATATTCAGCTACCTCCACCACTCCAATGCTGCTCTGCGTAGCAGTGTCACCGTGAATGACACACGCACAGCATCGTCCTCTGGATGGTGACCTAGAGCCCCAAAGTAGTTGTTCATCGCGAACAACCAGGTCCGTACGCTCGCACCCTTGACTGAGGGATTGAACGCTTCCGGAGCTTTTGGCTTTGGTCTCAGCAGACTCCTTGACCGGGCCGCCCCAACCTGTCCAGCGTCAGTCCCGTCCCGCAGGTCAGCCATCTGCCGATTGAGCCGCTGATTCTCCAGCTTGAGGGCTCCCAGCTAATCTACGATCTGCTCCAGGGCCTGCTCCATGGCTCTAGATGATTTTTGGCCGTAGGAGATTCGTAGAAATTCTTTTGCAACATTTTGGCAGCAGTAAAAAAAAATTCGGCAGCAATTCGGCAGTCTGGGATGGCAATCTGACGTCGTCGAAGTGCGTAGGAGTCACCCGTTGTCTCCCACGCGCGCACGGTAGGCCATGTGGACGCTCTAGAAATGAAGAAAACATTTCCAGAGGTTGGCTCGTACGTTGGCTTCGAAGCCTGTTGCAGCTATCTCCCTCTCGATCAGCCTCATCGTTGTCCGGATTAGTCCGTGCCTTTGCTCCTTGAAGTTTGGCAAGCTCCGGCAGCGCTTCCGCCCAATGCGAGGCTCTGGCTCTGATACCAGATGTGAGAGTGTGCTGTCTAAAGAATTAGTCTTGGTGTGTGGAGAGCATAGTCGCAGCGAAAAAATAGACTTGGAGAAGTCTGGCAGCCAAAGCTAAAAAATACAGGCTAATCACAATGAACAACGTGCAAGGTATTTATACCGTTCGGCCGGCCTGTCTTGGCCCTTGCCTACTACTATCCTAGCTTGCTGTAGCAAGCTACTTGCTCCTGGACCTAGTGCTTTGCTTGCACCAAAACTTGGTGCTCTACTTGCACCTAATGCTCAGTGCGAGAAGTGTCTGGCTGTCAATCGTCCAGATCGACGGTCTGCCTTGGCCCAGCGCGAGCCGTCGCGTTAGCTCGACGTCTTGTACGGTTGTCGTAGATGGGTCTCGGCGGTGGGTGCGGTCGCTGTCTTGTACATGCCACCGCATGTGCTACAACCTGTCATACGGTCGCAGCCACCGTTTTGCTGACCGTGTGCGCTGTTTGGGGGCTCGACGCAGAAACAACCCCTCGGCGGGTGGCGTCACCATCACGCCACTCTCCAAGAGGGTGACATGGAACTGCGCATTGCGTGTTGGGAACACACCCGCAAGGTTGCGAGCGAAGCCCTCTCAGTGACGGTATGATCCTCACGTCATCGCTCCTTCCTCCTCCCCGCATCAACGGTCGAGCGAAGGTGAGCCCGACCGCTCACACGAGTTTCGAAAATCAGAGAATGGCCAGCATCCCCCCAAAACTCGGACGAGCCCCGAGTATGCCAGAAAAATCAGGGCACCTCGTTACGCAGCCAGCCCTGAGGGGTTGGCGGGCACCGATAGGGAAGCCAGACCTGATGGGCTAGCCGACACGGATGGGGCAGCCGGCGTAGAGGGACCCGCGGGCACAGATAATGGGACGCCCGAACACGACTGGGTGGAGGACGGACCTACCACTCCCCCATGCAACAGGAGGAACATTGACGCACCAAGGTAAGCGTGGTCGCGGGAAAACAGATCCTTAGAGAAGAGGGCATCCCGGGACTCAACGATGCATTGCCGGATGGGATCCCAGACGTGCCATGCATTTGACTGACGCGAGACGCCAAGGAAGGTGCAAGGACGGCCGTAAGGTTGGAGCTTGCTACCCTGGTGTGGGACAAGCAAGTACACGATGGCTACGCAATCCCAGACGCGGGCCAGACGGAGGTCAGCTCACTCTCCACGCTAGTGCAACTATGGTGTGGATTGACGGGGAATGGGTCCGTGGGGAATCCGATTCGAGACCCATATCATGTAGGTCATAGCCTCGAAGCAGAATCCATCAAAGAGACCGGAATTGACTCGTATGGTGTGGACGGCGTCGGCCATGGTGTGGTTCCACCGCTTAGAGCCACTGTTTTGGGCTGGCGTGTAAGGCTCCTACGTCTCATGATGGATGTAATGGGAGGCGAGGAAGAGTGTGGTCTCCCCTAGATACTCACCCAAGCAATCAAAACGGAAGTGTCAGAGAGGGCAACCACACTCGCGCTCAGCACGAACAAGCCAGTGCCAAATGGTTGGAGCGACGTCACTGTTCTGCCGAAGGCAGAAGACGTAGCGATAACAAGAGTAGTCGTTATTAGTGTCACGACCTAACGACCGTGCTCGCTGACTGACTTTGTCAGGAGGGGACCCATGGCATCAGAGTGAACCAAGTCAAGCAGGGCGGTCGCACGAGAGGCAGAAAGGGGATAGGTGGAACGGTGCATCTTCCCCTGAGCACAATCCATGCACTCGGTTGGACACGGCAATGCAAAGGAGGCTGGATCAAGGCTTGTGGCTGGCTGCTTGCAAAGCATGCTATCAACAGCGGCAAAGTGGATGTGATAGAGGCAACGATAGAGGACATGTGTGTGCTACGAAGAGAGTGTGCTAGTGAAAAACACGTGGCCAGTTTTGGTCGATGAGGAAGGGATAGAGGTAGAGGCACACAGGCGCGATTTGTACCAAAAGTTACCATGGGCGGTGGCATGTAAAACGACATGACTTGACGAGCGCAACGACACAGTGCCAATACCATGCGAGTGCAAAACGTCCATGCTCATACGATTAAGAGTTGTGATAGAGAGGAGGCTGAGCTCAAGGCCAGGGACGAAGAGGACATGAGACACAAAGACGTCACCAGCAGGACCACAGAAACGAACAACGCCGACACCATGAACGGGTAAAACCTCACCAGAACCCATTTGAACCCAGGCGACATTGGTGAGGGGACCAAGGAAACTGAAGGCCTCGTGCAAGGCCGTCATGTGATGCGTGGCTCTAGAGGCGACGATCCAGATCTGTGATGGATCCTAGACCGGTGTGGCCAGGTCGCTCACACTCACATGGCAGTGGCCAAGAGACGCGGACGCGGTGGACGAAGGTGCGAACCGGGACTGCCAGTCATCCAGCCAAGCGACATCATCACAAAGAGGAGCAGGTGGGAAGGGCACGAAAGAGGATGGAGTGGACAAAGATACAAGGCACGACCGGAGCACAAACTCTGACATGCAGGGTAGGACAGTGGAACCAGCGACGATGCAACTCACACTTCCCCTGGGAGGAGGGCGAGGAAGGCCGAGCTGGTGTGCTCGGCCTTCTGGTGGCACAGGATGTCCTCTGCTTGCTGCCAATAGGAGGTGACCGTCTCGGTCTCCCCCATGCGGAGGGTTTTGAACTCTCGGTTTCATTTGACAGACGATGAGGGCGCGTAAGGACGTGCCACACTACTGCGGGGTAAAGGAGTGCGCTAGTGGTGAGGTCGCCAAGGAAGGGCTCGAGTCTGAGACATGTAGCTGGAGGGGCAACAGGGATGAGAGCACGCACGGCGCGACCGGCGTCATATACCTGGTCAGCCTGGGTGGAGTCGAAGGGCAGGACGTAGTAGGGCCACAAGTTCTCGCCCTGTGTCCAAATCCGGAAGCTGAGCTCCCAACTCCGGAACTACTCGCCAGACTCAAGCAACGACGGTGGGGTTTAAAAGTCCTTTGCCCTGCGGCTGGCATCCAGAGTGAGGCTTACGAATGACATCACCGTCTGCCGTTGGCACTCGGTGTGTTGCTGTGCCGGGTACTTCGTGGCATATGACACCGTAAGGCTCGCGTACCTGGGTGGAACAAAGGGTGCTTGCTAATGCTGTTGCTTCTACTACTACGGGGACTGGTGGTGGTGCTACTTCGGCTATTGTTGCGGTAACTGTGTCGATGGCTACAGTGCCCCTAGCTATTGTGTCAGCGTTTTGAGCTGCTGGGGCAAAGCGGCGAGCAAATCTGTTGAGTAAGCATGATAAACAATAGAGCCTGCATGGTATTGGTGCTATTGCTACTGTTGTTGCTGCTGCCGCGGCTGCTGCTACTACTACTGTTGCCGCTACTGCTAGCACAACTGCAGCGGTTGCTTTTGCGATGGCTGCAGCTGTTTCTTGTGGCGTTGTTGCTGCTCTCGCTGTTGATGTTTTAGCGACAACAGCTGTTGTTGCTGCTACGACTGCAACTATTGCAGTTTTTGCAAGAAGGGGGTCCCTCCAACAGAGGAGGACCCCTCTTCATTCTCTGCCACGGTGTCCTTTGTTTCCCCTCCCTCCTTTTTTGCATGTGCCACGAATATCAGTAGTGACGTCAGCCTAGGATGGCTAACGTCAATAGCTACTACTGTGTTAGCTCCAAGGTTGCTACTATAGATTTCTTTTGTGTTGTTGCTGATGTCAGCAATGACGTCAGTAGTGACATCAGCCAAGTAGAGGCTGACGTCAGCAACAGTTGTTGCGTAATTACTATAGCCGCTGCTATGTCAGTTGCAGAACTACTGCTGCTACTATTGTTGCTACTGCTTCTACTGCTACTACTTCTACTGCTGTTGCTACATCAAATATTACTCCAGGTACTGTCGCTGTTGGTGTAGCTGCTGCTGATGCTGCGGTTGGTACTGCTGCTACTACTACTACTGCTGCTGGTACTTTTGCTACTACTGCTATTATTGTTGTTGTAGTTTCTCCTGCTGTTGTTGCAGCTGCTACAACTTTTGGTACTAAGTTGCTGCGTACCGCTTGTGTTGTTGCAGTTTCTACAGCTGCTCTTGCGTCTGTCATGGTTGCTGCTACTGTTGTCGCAGCAGGGCCACCTACGGCGATGGAAGATTTTTGGGGATGTTTGTAGTTTTTTTTTTCGTTCGTCCTTGCATACCGCTTGTTGTGAGCTACGAGCAACGAGCTTCACTGCTCGTTGCGAGCTCTGAGCACTGAGCTTCGCTAGTCACGTCGCGTTGCGAGCAATGAGCTATAAACAGGTACTATTGCTGCAGCTGTCGGCAGCTGCTGCTGGCTACTGCTGTCTGCTGCTCATTGCTACTGTTGCTACTACTGGTTATTGCTGCTGCTCGCTACTATTGCACGCACTTGCTACTGATGACAGCTGCTGCTGTCGGCTGCTACTGTTACTCGCTACTGCTACATGCTGGTACTCCTATGGCGGGCTACTGCCGTTGCTCGCTGTTGCTGCTGCTACTTGCTGGTGTTGTCGCCACGTGCCTCATCGTCGTTCCAGCATTGGTCTTGCGTGTCGGCCGTGCGTCCACCAACGCTACCACTGTCATGGGGTAAGTGCTGTCGAAGCAATTTCAGCGGTATTTCCCCCGCGTCAGGAGCGCTTTGACAATGCCACCCAGCGGTTCAACGCTGCCGAAAAACATCCAGTAGCATTTCCCCTGCACAAGTGCGTTGTGGGGACCTCCTATGTTGACTGGACATGTTCGCAGGTGTTCTGCTCCTTCTGGTGCGCTCTAGCTATGATACCAAGCTTGAAATCTCCTATAGCAGCAGGTTGGGGTAGCAGCGCTGTTGATGCAGCATGCGGGAACCCACGCTCGTTGCTTAAGCTGCCCCCTGAGTCTCCTGCACCATAGCCTAAGTCTGAGAGCTCTGGTGTTTGTTACTCAGAACAACGTGCGCCAAGGTTAGCGCCAGTCAACAGTTGAAAACTGGAAGTGACTTATTAAGAATTGAGAATGAGCAACAATGGGAGACCCCTCCAAATTCTAGCTCCCCTCAGCTTTGTAGAGCTTGTGACTCAGTTTCTAAGCCAATCACAAAATAGACCTATTTTCTTGCAGGTAGGGTTTTCTCGGTGAGCCTTGCCAGACGACCGATAGCCCAAAACCCATGTGTCTTCCGTTTTGCCTGAAAACTGGACCATATCATAATACACACGCTAGAAACATGGTCATGCAGTCAGAATCAGGTAAAAAAAAAGCAGTGAGGAGCTATGGTTGCCTAAACCCAGGGAGCGTCTATGCTCATCTCCGGTACCAATAGTGCCCGAAAATCATGAAACTTGGACACTAGGCATAGCATGGCACTCCAAAACCAATAGTGCAGTCAGATAGGGCGCTGGACGCGTGCGGACACCATATGCAGCGACAGTGAATGCTAGCGGCACGACTGCCGAGGAGGTCTGCCAATGGAGGTGAGCACGTTGGAGGGAGGTGGCTCCAGCAAGCTGCGTGTAGGCCTCAGCGTGCATCGGCTCCACCAGGCGGCATTCCATCAGCGTCGCGTCTCGCCATTAATCACCTGCACCCTGACGTATACAAGCCGAGAGGACACAACAGAGCACAAGTGAGAGATGTGTAAAAAACGAACACGAGGGGGGGCTAGAACTTGGAAGGGTCTCCCATTGCTGTTCATTCTCACACGTAATCAATTAGTTCCAGTTTTGAGCTATTCTCTAGCGCTAACTCTGGCGTGCGTATTTCTGAGTAACAACACCAAAGCTCTCCCATTGCTGTTCATTCTCACACGTAATCAATTAGTTCCAGTTTTGAGCTATTCTCTAGCGCTAACTCTGGCGTGCGTATTTCTGAGTAACAACACCAAAGCTCTCAGACTTATTTCTGAGTAACAACACCAAAACTCAAACTCTTATGTATCATATTGAGGGGGGCAGCCTAAACATCGAGCTTGGGTTCCCGCAAGGTGCATCAACAACGCTGATGCCGCAACCCGTTGCACTAGGTTTTCCAGCTCAACGTTCACCATTCTAGAGAGACAACAAAGATGTGGTTGAAATAGTGGGAAGTTAGTAAACAAGGAGCCAGAGGGAGGGTTACCCCCCCTCCCCCCTTCCCCCAACTAGGTCCAGCAAGCATTTGTGCAATCTATGCAAATGCCACAGTTTTGGCCGTAACTCACTGCTTAAGTGTCAGAATCACCCGCTATCTGCACCAAAACGTGAAACACAATGAGCTCTTCGCAACGGACCCACGCATGGTGGGCTTGCATAATCCAGACACGAATAGCAAGCAAAACAAGGTAATTGGCCAGAATGGCCTGTCCACCGAGAAAACTCCAGAGCACTCTGAATTGCACTGAGATAACCCATAAATGTGTGAGTGCAGTGCCGAGACTTCAGCGTGTGCTTTCCACGACAGGAAGCACACCAAAGTTGCAGGTCTCCTCATCGCACCAGTACAGGCTACCGGGTGCGTGGGTCTCGACCACCGAGAAAATTCCAACAACTGCAGACCAGCCAGTGAGGCTGTAGAGACACATCATTTGCGTCTCACCTGTCATGTCGTAGCTGTTGGATAAGTCCCTGGACGATCCAGAGTCTCGTCGGGTCGTCACGATCTCCAATGCGGCCGTCGCTCACCATCAGCATCGGGTGCACCCGTAGCTGCCACGGCCATGACTCGTGACGGGTGGAAGCCACACACACCAACACTCCCCCTGGCTGACATATCCGTCAACACCACAATGGCTGAGCAAATGCAATACATGATGGCTCGGGAAACCAATCATGGCGAGAACCGATCAAGCATACTACAGCACAGGGTCTCCTCGTGACAATGGTGCATCCCACCAAGTGCCCGGGTCTCGACCATGCAAGAAGTCAATCACACATCTACGTGTCAAACATCATGCAAGAGATACAGAGAAACAAGGTCTCCTCGTGATCCCCGAAAATGTCTCCGGGTGTCGGGTCTCGACCACACTATGCATGGATCATAAATAATACATGGAGGCAATGGGTCTCCACGTCATACCGGTAGCCCTCAGCAGGTGCGCGGGTCTGGACCAGCATCGTGTCACACCCCAAGTAACCTCGCTGTCCTCAAAAGAGTGTCAGACCAAAGCCTACGCACCAACACAGATGCCCAATCCGACATGCATTGTAATGAGTGACGGAATGAGGGGCAGCCAAAAAAGCGGAGGACATGGAAAAACGGGCACCACGAATAATGATACAGCATGAGAACGACGAGGGCTCAACGAGGAGCGCTACGAGCATGCAACAGACTCCTGGCTAGATTGATGATGTTTTGAGCTTGCATGAGCCTGCTAAGACAGCATTGCTCAACAAGGACGATAGGAACTAGGAAGCTTCCACACATTTTCCAAGATACGACAGGGAAGTTTTTACCCACACGAGAACAACCTCCTCATGTTTCAACATCTGTAGCGCACGATTCCACCAGCAATGTCTCCAGTCATGATGATGCCGGGACAGCAACCCACACCCACAAGGACGCAGACATACATTGCTTTGGCTTACGACCTGTTCCTACCATTGCAGCATACATGCCTGTGCAGATTCCGTACTGTGATCACAGGCGGAATGGATAGTCAGCTGTCATCAAGCTCAATTGCCCCTCTTGTCCGCAATATCTTTCGCCGTCAACCAACCCCAACCTGCATGATATCTCCCAACATAAATGGTGTACCATGTGTCACGCGGGAGGTTTACGTCCTTCCCTTCGTCCACTCAGTGCTACTAACCCAAGGAGGACTGATGTCAAGGGTTTCCCAAGTAGGAGCACTTACATGTCCAATCGTGGTATGAGGCCCAATCAGGCAACACATCCACTGCCTTCATGCAGCCTTGGCACCACAATGTGGGTTCGAGAAAAGGGACTGACCCTGTCGCTGCAGCACACACATACATATCTTGCTGATTGGCAGGCAGGCACAAGGGTGTCTGCCTGACAGTGAGTGAGATAGTTGTCACAGGGAGGCAAAAAAACTGACCACCTGATTAGATTTCACCAGACAGTCGCTCGTCAGCATCCCCTCTTTCATACATGGCTGCTTGAGCATTGCTTACTTACAAGAAACCTTTAGTCGGACAAACGTCTGAGGGTTCACTACTTGCGGAATGGTTACGGTGGCACCGCTACCCTTCCATATGATCTGCGGACATTGCACCATGACGACACGCTTAGCCACAGCAGGTGTCAGTCAGGTGATGTGCAAGGATGCCATTCCAGCTGCCGCGGTTGCATCAGGTCCCATCACATTCCGCCTCGAAGCAGGTCGCCTCTTGCTGGCAGGCTTGGCCGGGCCCCTGGCCCTGCGGACCACCACCGTGACCTCCCGCTCAAAGTCTTCTTCCTCCACCTCGTGCTCAATTCCACCCTCGGGCGATTGCGTCCTCTGCCAGTCCTGGGAGGTGGCTGCGTCAGCGACTTTTTCCCCCTCCCTGGCCCCAGCATTGCCTCCCTGTCGACGACTCTTGTTTCCTGACCCGTCGCAAGCCGGGTTGCTCCCCTTCATGCCAATGTCCTCGCCACTGTCCTCCCCAGAGGTGTCAGGACCGCCTGGAGAGTGGTCACCGCCGTCACCACCATACCCATCGTCGACCAGCTCTTCCCTGGAGTGCAGTCGAGCACTGCGGCGCCCACCGCGGCTACGCCTGCCAGGAGCAGACAACCTCCTCTGCGGCGGCGGCGCTGACTCATCCTCCACGTCAGAGTCAGGACCGCTGCTCCCGCCCACAGTGCCGGATGCATTGGACGCTCTGGTTTCGCCACCTGCTTCACGATCTTGGGGCCGCTGGTGGTGCTGTTGCTGACCGTCTCTGCTACCTCTGCGAGACGAAGAAGGAGAAGGATGGTCTCTGGACCCCTTCCGGCGAGGATGCCGCTCGGGAGGGGATGCTGAAGAGCTGCCTGGCTGGTTACCTGCACCTGCTGCTGTTGCGTCTCCAGCTGGAAACTCCCCTACGCTTGCATCTGGTGCTGCTGCTGCTGCACCAGGGCGTTGTCGGGAGCCGCAGCGAGGGAGCTTCGCCCACTCGGCCGGCTGCTCCTGTCGTTGGGAGTCTTGTCCTTGAACATGGTGGCCGCTGGCGTCGACTTGAAGGTCAGGGTCCGTGAGTTCGTTGACACTGCCGGGGTGGGAGTGCCCGTGATGGTTCACTTGATCGGGTTGCAGTTTCGGGGACGTCGGAAGGGCGGACTTGCGGGATACACCGGCGGCCGTGTCCATCCCGGCCGTCTTGGCAAGTGGTGCTGCAAGGTTGTCGATGCGAGTGCAGAAACTTGACGCAGGGGGAGTGGAAACCGGAGGAAGGCTGAACTAGGCGAAGACGCTAGCTGCTGCTTGCATCCGAAAACGCTAGTGTCTGCACTAGTGTGAATAGGCGAAGGCGCGACACATTGAGACGCTGTCGGGACGAGCAGCCCCGAAAGATGTAATCGAACTTTCTTCTGGCCTCCGGTGAGCGAGTGAGGTCGGCAAGAACAGCTTGTGTCGCGGCAGCCGGGCGAGGGTGCTGAACAGACAGAGGGAGCAGATGAGAGCTGCCGGACGGTAGGGCACATGGCTTATCTGCCGTAGTCGTTTAGAGTAAATCGCATAATAGCCCACACGATCACTATCGTACTGAATAGAATACTGTAATCTCAATCTGCGAAAAAATCCGATTGTGCAGTTCGGATAAAGAAAGCAAACTCGCTTTTAAAAGCGAAGATCGCACGGCGTCGTTGACGTGGGAGATCAGTCTTCGGCTCGAGTGCCTTCCGGGCGGCGAGAGTCCAGCTCGGTTAGCGAGCCTGCTGCCGTGGCACACGGCAGCTTTCAAATTTAGGCCGTCAGCGTTCTGGGGCTGCTCTTGCTAGCTCCTCCTGCCTCCTGTGTGGTTTCGGAATTCTCTTCAGGTGTCCGGCACCTGAAGCTCTGACACACGTTCGAGCTCGGGGTATTAGGCCTTTCTCCGTCCTCCACCGTTCGATGCGTTTAAAACCTGAAAAGGTGATCTCAACTACGGGACTCCTCCCAAAGAAACTGAGTGTGGCTCGAGAGAGCCAGCCACTGGCTTGGCCAGTCGAGCACGACCTTCCAGCAACGATCGAGGGCGGGATCCAGGGCTTTGTGGCTCCAACCGGGCCAAGACGAACAGGCCAATCGCCGCCAGGTGTCCAGGTATGCATATCACACCACTCGTCGCCGAGAGTTAAATCGGCAAAGCTACAAGGTACCCCGTTCCGGATGTTCAAAAGAGCTATCTGACCCGTGAATAGAGTTTTTGGAAAACATTACCAAGTCTTTGTGTTTCGGACTTACATGGAACCCAACTTCAAAACTTTGATCTCAGGATACCATTTTCCTTTGGTTTTTGAGAAGTTCCAGAGAGAAAATCCCTCCCACTGGGTTCTCTTCTGGGGACCTCAGGATACTCGGCATCCAGAGTGTCTGTACCAAGGTAACCTGTCCGATACATGGTCATTGTCCAGACGTTTCCATTTTACGACACAATGGAAAAAATTGGGTGTTGTAAAAAATTTTGATGAATGAAATAACGCCTTCCAAAACGGCAGTCATGGGGAGAAGGGGATGGGAAAAAATATTCGACCGCCCTTTATTGTCATCCGGGGGATAAGGTGCCAACGTTTCCGGTGGTGACGAACGGTGTTACATAGTATAACCTGATTTGGGAGGCGAGGGAAGGGGGACAAAACAAAAACACGCAAGAAAGAAAAAAATTACACCTTACAATGGAAGGCTCCTCCACCAATTACATAGGATGTGTTTCAAGAAACATGCACCCCTAAGGTCACGGTGTATAGGAATGTAACAATGTGCCCCGCGGTCCATCCACTGGTTTACTACAATGAGATAAAGTTAAGAAGGGGCTTTTGTGGATCAAAAACAAAAAATCAAGGTAACCTATGCTCAAATTTCCAGTACCATGGAGTCAGGTGAGTTTAGTTTCTAAACTCGGAGTATCTGGACATTCTTTGAATAAAAAACCTCGTCAAATACCAAACAAAGAAACTGTGTAAAAAATTGGGAAAATTTATATTCTACAAAGTTATTAAGATGTTCATATGTTTTCATTCCAACCTCGTAACCAGTAGATTATTCTAAACATCCCAACAAAAGAAAACGAAGCCTTTGACATTCACGTTTGCACATTTTCTTGCCCAAGTCCATGTCTGATTGATGTGAAATTTACTTTCTACTCTTTCCAAAACCAATGGGGAGGGCTGACTTGGCGCTCAATGGCTTAAGTCCTTCGTCCCCATAATGAGGGGGAGTGGTCCCAAATCCAATCCTTACAAGTGAAACAAAAGCCTTAGCATAAATACTAATGCAGCAACACACAAGACATGTGGAAAACAAAACTTGCACGCAAGTGAACGCCTCAGCTCTTGGCCTCATATTTCCCCTTTACACAAATACTTAGGTGATGTAAACTCTTTGCAGCAAAATGTCTCACACGATCATTGTATGACACAAAAAAAACCATTTGAATGAAATGTAGTTTTTCTAGTTTTCATATCATCCGTCTAAGAAGAACCCGCAAATCCATCATTGAACCTCGTAGTTTAGCACATGATGAAAGAAACTTGCCAATGAATGCAAATTACTAATATGATTCTCTTACAAAGCAAGTAAAACAAAGATGTTGATCTAACAACACTTTCATCATGATAAATATTCAATATGAAAATACATCCATTGCAAAGTACATACATATCAACTTAAAAAAATAAGTATATTTCTTGAAAATCAATCATCCTTAAAAATAATATAATAACGTTTGACTGGTGGATTCAAGATCCTTTTATACTCAAGCATGAACCATTATAATATGGTTTTAGCTAAGCTAGAAGCAACGTTGCACGGGTGTGACATGAAAGCTAAAAGTTATACCTATATGTAGGAAATTCTCATAGTAGGGAATTCTCATAGTATACCATAACCTAAAACAAAAATGTCCAAAAAAATCCCAACAATGATGTTACTAATCCATCATGTATAATGAAAACTATTACACATGAAATGGGAATGTGTTAGAAAATGTTTCAACCCTTTCACTCACATCACCCCCGTTATGAAAAGAATATCCATGTAAAACGAGAGGCCAAACTAAAAAAACCAAAACACCCCAAAATTATTTACTAACAATGCTCACCTTGAATTCATGTATGTAGGTAGAGGAAAAAACTTCATTCACAAAGTTACTATATAAGCCAGTGTTAAATTTGCACAAGAATTCAGAAATTTCTAGAAGCTTTGATTTTGTGTAATTCTTGCACAAGGATTATAAGAGCCATGTCAATATTATAGCCCACGTCCTTCATGTGTCCATATAAATCCTTATGGTCTCTATGGATAAGGCTAGAAGACAAAATCATTCATGGACGAATCACGTGAAGAAATTCTGACCTTTTGAATGACTTGACAAAAAAATGGTACTTGGTTATTCTGTTAGAATATATTACAAGTAAAAAAAAGACTAACAACCACAAGGATGGAATCTCAAAAAATACAAGATCATAATGAAAATTTAATATAATAGTAAATCACAGAACCGTGATATGTTTTCTATTATCATTTCTAATAAATGGAATATAGTAACTTATGTTTCATTTACAAATAACATCCATCATCCACATCTTTGTCATCAATGCATTACTAGTTCTTGTTTTCATTTTGGATGGTGGAAAGTGATCATTTCTCATGCATTGCTTTTACATCAATAGTAAACATAAGATACAAAGGTGAGGTTTTTTTAACATGATTGAAAAGAGACTGCATCTTGTACTTTCAAGTCATTGATGTAGTTAAGGTATTCTAAAATAAAATTAGATAAAAGATAGGAAACAAGTAATCGAAACAATTGCACATTACATCTTGTATCTTTGTATGATTGTCAAAACACTATGGAACTCATTAATAAAAAAGAATCAGTGTCAATCCTTCAATTAATTGAGGACACAAACATTTGAAATGAATCTCTTAATCATGATACGTAAATTTAGATAAAAATGCATTATGTATTTGATGTCTTGCTCCATACATAGTATTTTATTTAGACTTATCTTCAGGATTTTATCATGGGTTGCATGAATGACAAAATAAAAAGGTATTTAGAGCCCTTGTAAGTTAGTGAAGGTTTGTCTACATAGTAAATCGATATGAAAAGAAAGAATTCTAAACATATTTATAAGAAGAAATTCATCTAAATTCACATAGTGATGTTCAAACATTGATCCTCAAATGCACAAAACAATTGTACAATTTTTTTAATGTAAAATTGTGAACAGATCAAGGTTTCACTTCTCACTGCTAATCTTGAAAACTAACATACGTCTATACACCATGTATAATGTATTTCAAAAATTCAATTTGTTTCTTTTTTGTAAAACAAGAAAGTTCTAAGATGAGGACTGAAGTTTATGAGGCGATTATTTGCACATTCAAAACATGTATATTTATTCAGTTTGTGTAATAGACAACGGTCTTTATTCATAGAAAAATTGTACATGATCATTTCTTCAAATATTTGGAAGCAATTAGCTATAAAAAATGACAATAGCATTTCATGATGATGAAGTTAGTTACGAAGAGCACCAACATATTCATACAGATAATTCTTATAAAAATGTCATAAATACATGAAAAGAATATACGTCTTTTTAGGCATTAAAGATAGAGAGGGAGAGATAGAAGGACAAAAACCGAAGCAAGGTATCTCGGGTTTAGTAGGGGGAGTGCGACACTTACTCGCTGAGCGGGCCGGGAGCTCCTGAGAGCTGTGAGGGGTGAGGCTCTCGAGGGTTGTGATAGGGAATCAGGGTTTGAGACGAAGAGTGGATCGAGATGTCATTGCAAAAATTGGAACAAAAACTGAGCGAGAGCAGCTTGGTGGCATGACCCCTATTAGGTCACGCCACAAGTCTCGCGTGTCTCGCCACATGGTGTGGTGAGCCACGTGAGACACATGCAAAACTGCTTGATCAAAAGTTCGAGTGCTTCCCAAAAAGCATCGCATAAGGAGACGTATGTCTAGTGAGGAAACCAGACTTGTAAACAAGCCTAGGACAAAACTAGGTCTACTAACATGAGTACAACCAAATGTTCACTACTTTAACATGATAGCGCAAGCGAGGGTGGATTCCACAACAGAAAGCTTGAACACCACACCACAAGCACGTAAGGACCACTAGAAGCACCTGACAAAACCAGAAGGCGATGCCTGTGGAAGGACCCTATCAAGCTTATGCCTTCCGCTACATAGACGGCGACAGAAGACGCCGGTAGGGGCCTCTTGCATGGATAAATCCTCTCAAAGCACACGACAGCAAGCGAAAGGACCTCGCCAAGAGCACCCATCCATGAGCACCAGTCTAGGAGGACCTGTGTAGAAACACCCAGCCAAGAGCACCCCTCCAGGAGCACCCATCCAGAAGCATCCATCTAAAAGCGCCCCTATAGGAGCACCCATCTAGAAGCATTGATTAAGTGACACCAAACCAGACAGCCCGCCCGAGCGCCACACTGCCAAGAAAAGTGCCACTCGATCAAGGACCTACAAACCAACCCTCAGAGACACACAATAACATTGAAATACACAAAGGGTGCAGATGGGGGAGGGATATTGGGAGATACAACATAGGGGAATGGGAGGAGACGGATGGAAGAAACCAAGCCGACGACTTGAGGGGCAACAAGGGCAAAAGAACCTAAAAGGGACGGAATCATAGAAGGAAGAAGCTCGTAGCAAGGATATGAACATAGATGTAACATGTAAGTGGTCACCAAGTAGGGGACCAAACGTCGCAAGCAAGGGCAATAGGGAAGAAAAGAGGAGCATCAGTACAAGAGGGGAAGGGTACGAAAAACAAGATCAGTGATACTTGAAGCGAAGGCAAGCTGGTGGAGAGCCTTTGTGAAAAAATGGTGAACATGGTGTCAGGTGTATAATGAAGAGAGTGCATTAGAGGAGGGAGGGGAAAGGGGGGAAGGAGCACAAAGAGGTAAGAAGGAATAGGAAAAAGTGACTCACCAACGGACGGAACCAACACAAAAGCAGTTGATGAAGTTGAGCTTGGAGCAAGCAAGAGAGCATCACATCAATAAAAAGTAGAGCAACACAAAGAAGAAATAGGGGAACACGAGGGAGGGGGTAGGAAAGGGGGAAAAAGGTGAGGAAAGGAGGGCGAGAGGGGAAGAGAGGCAGCAAGGGGAGGGAAGGAGTGCAGAAAGAGTAATAGAAGACAAGGATTGTGGGGAAGAGGGAGTACAAGGAAGCAAGCGGGACGGGCGAGAACAACGATATGGAAGAAAGGAAGGGGGGAGATTGGGAAGAAATTAAGGAGGGAAGGAAAGAGATAGAGAGAGAGGGGAAGAAAGAGAAAGAGAGAACAAGAGAGGGAAGGAACGTGGAGAAAGGTGGGAGGAAGAGCAACGCAATGACGAGGGGAGGGAAGGGAAGAGGACACACAGAAGAGCAGAGAGAGGGTGGAGAGCGGAGAGGAGGGAGGTGCTAGAGTGTAGGAGAAAGAGAGGAGGGAGAGAGTGTGGAGTGGGAAAAGAGAAAGAGAGTGAGAGGGAGGGAGAGGGAGACAGTGAGGGAAATGGTGGGAGGTATAGGTGGAAAGGAAGGGAAAGGAGAGAGGAAGGAGAGAGTCCACAAGGGTTAGGGAAAGGGGGGGTGCAAGAAGGGGAGGGGCAAGGGGAAAGAGAGAGGGAGAGTAAGATTGAGAGTAGAGATAGAGTGAGTGAGAGAGAGAGAGAAATAGACAAAGAGAAAGGGGAAGAAGAAGGAGGGAGGTCGAGGAAAAGGAGGACAAGAGAGGGAGGGTAGAAAAGGGGAGAGGTGGAAATGGTGAGAGAGGTGTGGAGCAAAAAGAAGAGGAGTTGAGGAAAGGGTGAAGAGGTGGCATCGCAGAGCGACCCAGGCCGTACGAGACCGACTAGGGGGAGGGGACACCCAGAGGTTGAAGGGAACGGCAAGAGGAGGCGAGAGCACAATGTCGTGTTGGCGAAAGAGTAATGTGAGGAGGGAGCCAGAGGGCAGGGACCAAGGAAGGACGGAAAGCACCCTGGTGCAACAGATCGAAGGTTGGACGCCGAGCCAGAGCCAATGAAGGCAATGGAGTAGTGGAGACAATGGAGTAGAAGGAGCCGCAGGGAAAACATAAGGGATGCCGATGTGGGGGATGAACAAGAGGGAGAGAGGACGGATGAAAAGAAGAGAGGGGAGTGGAGAGAGAGAAGGAAAGAGAGAGAGGGAGGAGAGACAAGGAGAAGAGAGAGAAAGAGAGAGAGAGAGAGAGAGAGAGAGAGAGAGAGATAGAGATAGAGAGAGAGAGAGAGAGAGAGAGAGAGGACGGAGGGGAGGAGGTGGATGGGAGTGGGGAAGGGGAGAGTGGGTAAGGAGAAGCAAGGAGAAGATGGGAGAGAGGGGTGGAGAGGATCGTAGAAGACAAGGAGCAAGAGGGGAAAAGGAGAGGAGAGGCCAATGGGGGGAAGGAGTGAGGGGAAGGCGGAGACTAGCGGGGGAAAGGCTTGGAGGAGAGGAGGAACATAGTAAAGGAGGTAAGGTAGGAGAAAGAGGGAGGGGGAAGAGGGATCGAGAGAGAGGGTGGAGAGGAAAGGAGGGACACAAGGAGAGAGAGGGGGGAAATGAAGAGGAATAATGCCAGAACAAGGAAGAGGGGGAGAAAGGAAATGCAAGGCATGAGAAGAGGGAGACGGGATATGAAGAGGGGAAGCACCATAACAGAAACAAATGAAGCGACGAAAAAGCGTGAGGAAGAGGAGACAACGACAAGAAAAGACACATGCAGAGAGAGTCAACTGGCATGGAAGAATTAAGAGTGGCACGAGGTACACAGAAATTAAGAGGAGCAACAACGAGGGAGGCATAAGAGGAAGTGGAGCTTGAGAAGAGGGTGACAAAGAGAAAAGGGTAATGCAAACACGAGCCGCCTTAGGAGCGCACACGAGGTGCATAGAGGGCGCACACAAGGCGCAGAGACGGCGGATTCGGGCCAGAAGAAATAAAGCAATGAGGAGGATTGAGAAGGGAGGGGAGAGGAGGGCAGGATAAGAGAGAGAAAAGGAGAAAAAAGCACATGTAGAGAGGGGCGGATACATAGCTCGGAAGAGAAGGAAAGCCGCGCTCAAAAGCCCAAGACAGATAACGCGAGGCACACCCATGGGGTCGCAAACAAAGGAGCAGGACGAGAGGGAGAGGTGAAGAGAATTAATAGGACAAAGAAGGGAGTAGGATGAGAAATGAGAAGATGGAAAGAGAGTGGGAAAGGGGACACTCAGGAGGAAGAACGTGCAAAAGAAAAAGAAGAAGACGGAAGAGTGGGTAGGAGGAATCGGGATAGAGGGGTGGGAGAATGAAAATACAGAGAGAAGAACAGGTGTATCCTGATGGTTTAGGGCAGAGGTGGACAAGGTAGGAGGGAAAGGAGAGGCAAAGGAAAGAAGTTGTGGGGGGCAGAAATCAAAAGAGTGAGAGGAGATAAAGGAGAGGGAAAAAGAGAGGGGGAAAGAGAAAAAAATAAGTGGAGAGAGCAAAGAGAGGAGAAAGAGAGAGAGAGAGAGAGAGAGAGAGAGAGAGAGAGAGAGAGAGAGAGAGAGAGAGAGAGAGAGAGAGAGAGAGAGAGAGAGAGAGAGAGAGAGAGAGAGAGAGAGAAAGAGAAAGATAGAAAGAGATACAGATAGATAGAGGGGAGAGAGAGAGGGGAAGTGAGTGACGGAGATATGAAGAGAGAGAGCTAGCAACAGAGGAGAGAGGGAAGGGGGAAGAGAGAGAGGGAGAAGATAGAAAGGGAGAGAGAGATAAAGGTAGGGAGGAAGAAAGAGGGAGAGAGGGAGGGTGGGGCTGAAGGAGATGGAGAGAGAGAGAGAGAAAGAGTGAGAGAGAGGGAGGGAGGGGGAGAGAAAGAGAGGGAAAGAGAGGGAGGAGAGAGATGGAGAGAGTGAGATAGGGAGGTAGAAATAGAGAGGAAGAGAGAGAGAGAGAGCGAGAGAGAGAGAGAGAGAGAGAGAGAGAAGAGGTAGGGAGCGGGGAACTGAGAGAGAGGGAGATGAAGAGAGAGAGATAAAGAGAAGAGAGATGAAGGGAGAGGGGAGAGAGAAGAGAGAGAAAAAGAGGGAGGGAGAGAGGGAGAGATCAAGAAGAGGGAGAGAGTGAGAGAGGGAAGGAGAAAGGGAGAGAGAGGGTATACAAAGGGCACGGGGGATTCAGGGAGAGAGCGATCAAGAGATACAGAGAAGAAATATAGGGGAGAGGGGGAGAGAGAAGAGAGAGAGGGAGAAGGGGAAGAGAGAGGGAAATAGAAAGAGAGAGAGAGAGAGAGAGAGAGAGAGAGGGAGAGAGAGAGAGAGAGAGAGAGAGAGAGAGAAAGAGAAAGAGGGAAAGAGAGAGAGAGAGAGAGAGAGAGAGAGAGGGAGAGAGAGAGAGAGAGAGAGAGAGAGAGAGA
>SZWC01003474.1:41509-51840 GCA_023375785.1 Penium margaritaceum
GTGGAGGCGGAGGTGGAGGTGGAGGTGGAGGTAGAGGCAAGGTGGAGGTGGAGGTGGAGGTGGAGGTGAGGGCGGAGGCAGAGGTGGAGGTGGAGGTGGAGGCGGAGGCAAAGGCAGAGGCGGCGCTGGAGGTGGAGGTGGATGTGGAGATGGGGGTGGAGGTGGAGGCTAAGGCGAAGACAGAGGCGAAGGTGGAGGTGGAGGTGGACGCGAAGGCGGAAGCAAAGAAGAATGCGGAGGCGGAGGCGGAGGCGGATGTGGAGGTGGAGGTGGAGGCGCGAGGGAGAGGGGGAGGGGAGGAATGGAATCAAGAAAGGAGACAAGGGAGGGGGAGTCAAGGGAGGAGGAGGGGAGTGCAGGGAAGGGGGGAAGAAAAAGGGGAGAGAGTGGTCAGACGGCGATGAAGGGGGGAAGCAAGCACCTTAGGAGGGCGACCTCCCGCGAGAACCAACAGGCAAACGGGGAGGATGGAAGGCAGCTGAGTGCCATGGGAGAGCGAGCACCACGGGTGAGCGAGTCAGCAAGGCCCGGGGGAGGAGGGATCAACGCATCAGGCAACACGTTATATTCACCGCGACCAAGAGAGGGAGCCGGGTTTATCGGGCGGGGACAAGCTGACCGTTGCATAAACCCTACAACAGATGCGGAAGCAAACAAACGGGTAGGGGAGCAGAGGAGGGAGACCCACTGGACGAGCATTACAGGGTTGATTCCATGTTAAGACAAGATGTTGCTAGGGTAGAGGAGCGAGGTGGAAGTTGGAAAGTGTAGGAAAGACAAGTGATTGACAATGGAAAGAGGCAGCGTACACATGGGCGAGGTGGCTCACATAAGTGGACAGCCACCTTGGCCATCCGCTTGCGGTCGAATTTGACCCTGACCACTCTTTTTCCTTAAATACATCTAATAGCTCCCATCTCAAAGACGGATCTCGCTCTACTAAAATCTACAATGTTTAACTGGGGGCCAAATAAACATCACCACCATGTTTGAAAGATATTCTTCAATTCTCTCGTGTTTTAGTTTTATTAGCATCATTTCTTATTTGACCTTTACTTTAATTTTTTCAAGACCACTGATAATGTCAATCTAAGAATTTCTCAAGAATATTTACAACTTGGTGTGATGTTGCGCCAAAACCCATTTGTTCCTATTTTCTAATTGAGATGTCTTCCACAAGCCATTGTGGTACATCTACATTATCATGATTTTGTGAGGGTTGTTTCTTATACAAGAAAGGGCACAATGAAGAACAAAATCATGTTGTAAGGAAATGAAATGTAGCTTACACATAACGTGAAAAATCCTTGAACAAATTTTTAAGAGGATAGAAGCGTGGAGTGGAAATTGTAATGGGTTTTTAAATAAGAACAAGAAATAAATATGTCATTTTATCTAATTCATGCGATAGAGATAAAACAAGAGGAAAAATGATGAAGGTACTATGGAAATTTTTAACATTTTCATCAAATGCCACAAGAAAGAGAAGGGTAAGGAGCAATGGAGGGTGAGGGTCAGGGTGAGGGTGAGGGGGAGTGTGAGACAAAAGTCTACGGTGAAGGGGGATTGGAGGGGGTAAGAGGGGGAAACTAAGGGTGAAAGGGAGGGGGAAGGGTAGGGGGAGGGAAGGTGAGACATGGAAAAGGGGGAGGTAATGGAGGAGAAAGGGAGATGGGGAGGTTCAAAGGGATAAGGGGAGGAAGGGAAGGAGGGAGAGGCAATGGAGAGAAAGGTAGAGATAGAGTTTGAGGGGGAGAGGAAATGGGGGTGGGTATGATGAGGAGATGTAGGAGGAGGATTAGTAGGTGTGAAAAGATAAAGGAAGAATATGTATGGTCAATTGTTGACTTTGTAGTCATTAAAGATTGAAATCCTTCCATGGGGGATGGATTGCGGTGCAAGGGTGAGGGGAAAGAGGTGGATACGATAGGAAAGGAAGGCTCAATAATGTAAATGAGGGATAACAACATTTGAAGAGTGGAGATATATTAATTGCTTCTAACATCAAAGATGATATGACTCCACTAAACCTTCATTGTAGAAACAAGGCACCTTTATGTGTGATGGGTTCAACTGTCGCCAATTGCTTAACTAGTAATGTTGAGAAGACATTGAAAGCTCTAGATTGCAAAAAGAGCTAGTGACCATCCTTGCTACATGATAAAAAGGTTAAGTCAAAGGAAGGGGGAGGGGAAAGGTGGAGGGAGTTAGAAGTAGTAAGGATGAAGTGGTTCCTTGAAGTGTGTTACATGATGTTTTTTTTATGACATAACGAGCAGAAATGGCATTTTAATGCTCAACATCATATTACTCAAGATGAAATGTTACAATCATGTAAAAAAATATTGCATTTAACCATTTGCCTTGCCCTTTGCCTGTCTTTTATCGTAAGGTATGACACTAAAAAATACATTTGTCAATTGTGGCAATTCTATCTCAAGTAAATCTCATGATTTGTAAGAAACCATAGATATGCTTAACACTTTGCATTTATCATTGCCTAAAGCAAGAGTTATATGAGGCTGATTTGGTGTTTTACCTTTCATTTTATATTCACCGCATCTCCTTTCCGTGCATACATTTAAAAACTCCGAGTAACCGTCTTTATATTCAGGTTTGGCATGCCCTCTTTCTTTTATGAATTGTTAGATATGCAAAACCGTCAACAATTCAAGATAAAAGGAGAATAAAATCGTTTATCATTCAATTAGAAACAACATATTTGTGTTTTTTTCTCACAACAATTCTAGACAAGATTTAAACCTTAAATAGTGGAAGCTTTGTTTTAGATGTCAGCAACACATTTTATTATTCATTTTCTTACTTAAGGTACACATAACAAGAATTAGAGGTAAGTGAAAGTTAAGGTGATCATATCCATCCACGGGAATGAAATTAGAAACAACTATGATTTTACAATACGAAGTTAAAAGAGATGGTTGTGGTTGCCATGGAAAAAATTTCCGGACTGATTGGTAGGATGGTCATTAAGAAATTAAATTTGGTTATTCTTGCATCTTGTGAAGTTGTTGAAGTTGTGGTAATAACGCCGGTAGGGACATAGGTGGTGGTGGAAGTTTTGAATGATGACTAAGACAATGGCCACAATAGTGATGTCAAGAGCATCACTTGCATAAGAATTAGTATCCGCATGAAACGAAGGTGTAAGCCTATCATTAGGTTGCTAATGCAAGGATACAACTGTTCATAAAAATATTTAAGTGTTGTACCCCACTCAAAACTTGTGAAATTTTGTGCCTATAGTTGAGGCTTTGTTTAGCCACTATTGTAGTGTTGTAAGTAACTAGATTATCATGAAAAAATGTGATTCCATGCCATGAAATGTGGAGCTGTGATTCAGTTTTCAATGTGGATGTCTTGGACAAGTTAAGTTCTAGATCAACACCAAAGTCATTGATTTTTGGTGGAATAGATATAAAAAGTTTATAATTTGTGATAGTAAATCATGCAAATGGATAAAAGGAGCTCTTGGAGTAGATAATTCATGCTAATCATCCATGTGTTGATGAAACATAATGCTAAGGAGAACTAATGGTGGGAAAAGGCTATGGTGGGATCGGAAGAAAAAGTGAAGGGTGCAAAAAAAGGTGGGATTCACATGTAAGGTTAAATGAGAATAAAGAAAATAATATTGATTTATTCCTTATTATTGCAAGAATTCATCATTATAATAATCTTTTCGAAGATGTACGGCCTAAGATCCTTGTGGAGGGTTGCAAGATTAACTTTTTGAAAGTAAAGGTAATCGAATTAGTCATTGATTTATTGGAGCACCATTTTTTGGCACTCAATTGCCATTGCATGTTAAATATACCTGATATTTAACCTAAAATTAGAAAAAAAAGATAAGTAAGAATCTTCTTGTACCTTCCCACATCAAAGGATGGGTTAGATTTTGAAAATCCATCAACTTCTATACGTTCATGTCATGGAGTAAGGATTTTGTTTCTAAACTTTTGTAACAAGTAATTGATCATGTGAATGTTTCAAATGAGTTTTAGATTCTCATTCTTTTATTGTCCTTTAGAATTTTGTTTACGTAAGTCCTTGTCTTATGCTAAGTATTATGCCGTTTATGTTGCTACCATTGTTCATGTTGGTAATGGTATTGATGTTGATGCTCATTGTTTTTTTAGTGTTTGTTCTATTTCTTTTTCTTATGCTGTTGATAAGGATTTTTTCACTACTGTTGACCTCTAATACCCTCTCATTTGTAACTGTGGCAAAGCACAATGAAATTGAGGTAAAGCCACTTCTATGTCTATTATTGGTGGCTTCTCTACTTCCTTAAAATGGAAATAATCTTTACATACTTATAGTTGGAGCTTTCACCAACCACGATCTTCATTGCAATTCTAACCTTTAGGGATGAAAGTGTCATATGAGCCAAATGATTATGAGTTATGATGTTCATTTCACTGAAACATAGACAAGCTCACTCCATAGTGAGCTTGCCGAAAGCATTCATGATTTGCTCCTACCTATTGTAATAGCGTTTACCTATTAATGATGGATATCAGCTCGTTAGCAAATTATTTTGCTTTCATCAATGACCGGGATGATGAATCTTTTTAAATGTTATAAAAAGGAATTCCTTCTTGTGAAATTTGTTCACGTTGGATCTAATCTTCACATAAAAATTTCGTGGTGACAACTACATAGTGCTCTGACACTAAGATCATTTTTTAAGTTTGTACAATGGCGATCTCATTCCACATGAGGAGCATTCCACCTTGCACAAGTGAGGAGCAGCTGTCAACAATGACCCAAAGTAGGGAGACAAAGATATATTTTGAGTCTTCGAGTGCCCATCTCCTTTTGTAACCTCACCCTTTGTTTTGGGATCCGAAGAAGAGGTGTATAGCATAAAATTCTGAATTCATAGGAGTTTTACCAAGATGTATGTTTAATTTGTGCTAATTTGCGACTTCAATGTTTGTTTACATGACAGCACAAAAACTTCACATCCAAGGTTGAGCAATTATGCACTTTTTTGTGTCGATCTCTCACCCTCTATCTTGCTTTCTAAGGAGGTACCACTTAAACAAAAAGAAATGGAATTGTTGTCTTGTAGTGTATCATAAATGGAAAACAGCCATAAGAGGTTGGGAACGCCGAACATGGTCGTTTCGCGAATGCTCTAGCCTAAAGGGGTGAGGTCGTGAACTATGCTCATCGACAAGCTTTACATTAGGTCTTAGTGCCATGCACGTGTTTATGTCTTAAGTGGTGATAAGAGAATATTAACTTTCTTTAAAAACATTGATTCTTTGATACCAGATACTCCTTGTTGTTATTCATGAACCAAGACTGTTTATACAAAGTGAGGAGTAACGTAGCGAGAGCAATCATTGCGCCCTTTCCGCCATCGCGACTAGCGAGTACTAGCCGGTGGCCAACCTTCTCAAGGGAGGGTTGCCTGGTTGCTACCTAGCTGTAGGCCTCCTACTACCAAGGAGCTTGTTGACTGTGTGGCCGGACGCTAGTTAGGTAATCGACCAGCCACCAGCCAAACAACCCTAGCCGCGGAATGAGTTGTGGGCTCGATCTGACATTCTGGGTCCACCTGGTTTCATGAGCAATTCTAGTGGCTCTACACGCTTGCCTTCACCCTTCCTTCCTTTACAATTCAGCAAAACAGACATGGGGATGAGATTAGGGCTATCATATGCAACGTTGTGATCGTTTTTCATGAGGACCGCTCCTTGTCCTATTATTGATGCATCATATCAAACCTCCCATGGTTTTTTTTGGGTCTAGAAGGGTTAATAATTGTGTTGTGGATAGAAGCTTTTTGACTTTCAGAAAATTATTCTCATCATCAGATGTGCAATTGTGATGCTCATCGTTTTGTGTGAGCCTAGTTTGCAGTGTTACCAAGGTTAAATACCCTTGCATTAACATTAGAAAGTAGTTTACAATGCCGAGAAAAGATTGAATCTGCTCCAAATTTTTTTAGCCCTTCCAACCCACCATAATTTAGACCTTTCCAAGGTTGACATGGATGACGTCCTTCATGATCATGTGTCAAAAGTATTCAAGCTCACCTACCATTTGTTCACTTTTTCCCACCATTTATGTTCCTAAAGGAACGCAAGGACTTCATGCAAATGTTTTATATGCTCTTCCATGGATTTGGAGAAAACTAGGATGTCCTCTTGATAAAATAAGATAAAGCAGTCAAGTTTCTTTACAAATGTTTGCTTCACTTCTCCTTAGAAGGTTGCCAACGGGTTTGTTAGCATGAAGCAAAAAACTACAAACTGATTACATCTCATGTGCATTAAAAATGCTGCTTTGAGTACATGATCTTCCGTAATGCACATGTAATGGTACCCTTGAGAAAAATCCAAAAGGACAGGCGCATTTGAGCAAGTATTTGAGTTGATTCTTGATCACATTGGAATATAGGCCAAGACGCATTGTTGTGGTTGATCCATTAAGGCAATAGCCTATGGAAATGAAAACAATCGCCAATGTTGGTGGGTGTTTTATGACCTTTGCAATAGGAACAGTGCAAAAACGAGATTCCTTTCCTGTTTTATAGCAACCACTTTAAGAGATTATCAAGTATAATTGTTTTGCTAAATGAATCTAGATTGGATTCTATGTGGATTCTTGGTTGTAGGGCTCTTAAAATCAAAAGAAGTATGGGTTGGTGAAGTTTGTAGTAGTACTCTTGCACAAAGAACAAGTTTTTGCGCTAGACCTAAGAAACCTTAGAGCAAAGATTATTTCTCAGTTTTACAACCCGTCGGTCATAGGTCATGTGGGATCTCACAAGACATGACAAGCACTCTAAGAAATATACGGGTGGCAAGGATAGAGTTTCATTGTCAATAGTTATTACATGACTTGCAACCCATGTCTTAGGTATGAAGCTAGTAACCAAAGGCCTACTAGACTCCAAAACGAACTTCCCATCAAAATTTCCTTATAGTGGTACATCCTTTGAAGATGTGCCATTGCTCCCTTAAGGGCACTAAGAGGGGTGTGCCGGTAGTGATTGACCACAATGCATTGGTGTTTTTCCAAACACAACCACGGGCAGGCACATTGCTCCGGACGTAGCAGCTTTGTCCACAGCATTATCCACAGGCACTTGTTGCATCATCTTCATGTGGTACCGCACCTACGACCAATGCACCCATCATTTCCCCACCACTTGTTCACTTAGTGTAGTGGACCCTTAAGTGGCCAAGTTGCATATATTTATAGTAAAGCCTGTTGTGAAAAGCTACATTGTGAGGCTCATGAGCTATCTATAAAGAATCATTGTCGTGGTGTGCATGTTATTGGGGATCCTATGGCTACCAGCTTCTTTTGCTTCTTTTTTTTGTAGGTTTTCCCTTGGCCTTGCCGCGTTGTCGAAGTAACCCACTTGTCTCTTTTGCGTTCATGCACATGTCCCTTTTGCGTTCATGCACATGTCGTGACTCTGTTGTCCATGCGCACTTGATCGTTTGTAATAGTAGTGCTTCAGGTTCACCAAATACACTCTACTAATGTAGTTGTAGAATGCCCTCCAACTTGTCCATGCTTAGCTGGTTCTCGTATTAGTGGTCTTACCCTTCAACTTCTCTTTGGCTTGACCAACATGTAAACACTCTAGTAACAAAAACTCTGATTACTTGAAGGTCTCGGTCCCATTACACTTGATGACGCTTCAGGCTTCCTCCATGAGTGTATAAGCTTGCTCAAGTAGGCCTTCAGCGAGCTACCTAGCTTCAAAAAGTCCTCCATCTTTCAGATGGCACGCTACCCCTCCTCATGCTGAGTGCACTTTTCATGCATGATAGTGCAGAAGGCTCCCCACGTCATTAGCTGCCACTAAATATGTGGTTGTTGCGTGTTCCACTCTTTGACCCCATGCTTAATGAGCTTTTCCTCAAGTCCCATTATGTCAAGGTTGTCCCATGGATTGAGTGGCACCTTGTGGACACCCCTGACGTACTCCATGCATTTTTGCTAGTTTATTATCTTCATGCCCTTATGGAAGATCTCTAATTTGTTAATGAAGTATGTGTTCATGACGACCCAAGCAGTTGTTCATGTAAGCAAGTCGTTGGTACCACTAGTTATAACATTAACTCTTACGGTCGTTGGGATCGCTTTTGCATCCGGACCTAGGTCATGCTCCATAACACCTTGTCAAGGTTGTGGCATTGGTCGCTTGCCTTAACAGCAGCCACATGTTGCAACTTGCAATCACGATTGAGGTCTATGATGCTCTACGTGATTTGGGCCAACAAGTTGGTGAATGAGAACTTCAGTTGTGATATTGTCACAACGTTGCCAATAGCCTTAAGAGCCTTACCATGTTTGTGTACCTTTACCCACCATAAGAGGGTGTAGTTCACAGACACAACTTTGAGGAATCCCACTTTTTAGAGGCTTTCATCAACGAAAACATTCAAGTGGACATTGTTCACCCCATCGTAGCTACATTATACAAAGGGGATTCTGCTTTTCCTCCTTTGGGTGGTGCAACACCTTCAACGTTGTTGGTGATCTTGAAGGAACTCGCCACCTCGGTAACCAAATCCAGAAGCCTCTAGTGATCATTGCAAATAGCTTTTGTAATGATTTCATCATGCTTGTACTTGGAAGAAATTCTCCTCTAACTTCTTGTGGCCCATTTGCTACCTGAGCACCCTTACTACTATCTACTAAGAATCTTGCCCTTCTTGAGAGATTTGCTTGAGTTCACCGCACAACGATGAGAATGATGGTGATCCTTGGTCGTCACATTTACAATAATGGGCATTGTGCTCTTTGTCGCGGTCCACGCTTGGTTGTTCCTCTTCGAGCACATCATCCGTCGTGTGGGAGTCGTCCTTGTACACATTGACGTGCTTCTCAAGCACTATTTTGGCTTTCGCACAGTTTTTGGTGCCTTTAAGTTTGGTGTCGGTTGCCTTCAGTAGTAGGGTTTCCTTTGGTTTGGCAACTGTGTTCGCGGTAATGGCTTTAGCGTGCAAGGCATGCTAGACGATTTTGCGCCTAGCTGTGTGCCGGTCACTTGTCCTCTCTCTCCCTCACCCCTCCCCTCATCCGTCTCGCCTCATATGACAAGGATGAGAGGGTGAGGGCAAGGGTGCAAGGCCACTAGCTTGCTCTCGAAGCTTGGTGGCCCCTAGGTTGCCGATCGAGCCCCTCACTTGATCGGCGACTGTGGCTACTCGGCGGGTGGTCGGCCGGTCTCCCAGCCGGCCGTGTTTTACTAGCCGATGGCTAATGGGTGGCTGGCCTCTAGCTAGCCCTCGATGGTCACGAGGTCGGGAAGGGGCAAACCGGTTCACCTGCTATGTTAACATTATACACGAATATTTTTGTGCTATTTCATCACAAACATTTGTTTACTCCATTGATGTAGGATTTCACCTTGGAGTTGCATGATGTTTCATTGTTTCATTCATGTTTCATTATCTACATGTAGATTATCCCATATTTTCAGTTTTTTTGTTTCCATTTTCTTTACCCGTTTCTTTTCAATTTTGTTTTTACTCCCTCACATCTTCTTTAGGCCAACTCTGCAACCTTCTCACATTGGCAATGAAGTTGCAATGATTGAATTCCAGTTGTAGATTCGTGGTTTTCTTTGGGGGCTTGGGGTGGATAGTGACAGAAGATGATAGAATGAGAACATGTTGATGCTTGGACTGATTTGATTGTGAAGGATCGATTCAAGAGTTATTGTGTGGTTGGTTGGAAAATTGAATGTAAATGCGGGAAGAGGTCACTGTAATGCGTCAGATTGCGAACAAGGGGCATTTCAATGTAAGATGCAAGTTTGTGATATGCTAGTACTGCCATATGTTGGTTATTGTAAGAATTGAGTGTGAAGGTTAAGCCTTCCTAGAGGGACTGAATTGCAGCATCTTTTAGGGGCATGAAGTTCTTTCTCCCCGTCGTTTCCATTTCATAACCGGCAGCTCGTCTTCCACGTCGTTTCGCAGAAGCCAAGCCAACCGAAACAAAGCAATGCCAAGCAGTGTCATGTCAAGCCATATGCAGAGGGCCAGCAAAGCCAGCAACGCCCGCACAGTGCTATCGACCCCGGGCTCACTGCGGGCGGCCTGACGTGGCTGTGGCGCAATGCTGACTGGTGCAAAGTCAGTTGGGCTTGTAAGTAGGCATTCGTTTACGCTCGAGTTCACTGCTTAGTTTTCCTTCACTCCCCTCCCCCGTCCACCCATCTCTCCATCCCTTCATTCCTCCACCACCCTCCCTCCCTCCCTCCCTGCCTCAAACCCCCCCTCCCTCCCTCCCTCCGTTGGTCCGTCCGTCCGTCCGTCCGTCCGTCCGTC
>SZWC01003474.1:72211-88536 GCA_023375785.1 Penium margaritaceum
GAGAAAGATCGGCGCGAAATCGTCGATCGTGCCTCGCACGCGACGATTTCGCGCCGACGCGTCAAAACTGAAACTCGAGTTCGTTTAGGACGAACTACGAGTTTCTAAACCGGAAAACTCGTGCAAACTCACGAGTTCGAGGTAAAAACCCCCGGTTTGGGTCCCAAAACCAGGGGTTAGGTAAAAACGGAAATGGGCCTCCGGAGACTCGAAATATTCGAGTCTCCCTGCTCTGGGTCGTTGATGACGATTGCCCCTCAGTCTTGCGAAGGGGGGTAAACCCCTGACGCGGACTGAGAACGCCATTCTGCGAACTCCGACGACGACTTCAGAGCAGGAGCTGGAGACACGCCCGTTACAGTACTGATCCTCTATTTTCCATTTTTTTTATGCGCGGTTTCTGCATAGCACATATTCTCCTCCTTGTTGTCCTCCTTTTAGTTGGCCTCCTGTTCATCCTCCTTATCCTCCTAGTTCACCTCCTCCTCCTCCTCCTAATCTGCCTCATTATCCTCTTCCTCCTCCTCATCATCCTCCACTCCTCCTCCTCCTCTCCTCCTCCTCCTCCTATACTCCACCACCCCCTTCTCCTCCTTGTTTTTCATCGTCCTCCTCGTCCTCACCGTCGTCTTCTTCCTCCTTCTCCTCATACTCCTCCCAGTCCACCTCCACCTCCTCCAAATATAACATCTCCTCTTCCTCTCCCTGTCCTCCGAGGATGATAGAGGAGAAGAGGAGAAAGATCCTCTTTCTCCTCTTCTCCTCTATCATCCTCCTTTTTGTCCTCCTTGTAGTTTCTCTTCTCTTCCTTCTCCTTCTCCTCCTCCTCCTAATCCACCTCATTATCCTCTTCCTCCTCCTCATCATCCTCCTCTCCTCCTCATCCTCCTCTTCTCCTCCTCCCCTCCTCCTCCTCTACTCCATGACCCCCTTCTCCTCCTCGTTTTTCATCGTCCTCTACGTCCTAGTCATCTTCTTCCTCCTTCTCCTCCTCCTCATATTCCTCCTCCTCCTCCTCCTCCTCCTCCTCCTCCTCCTAGTCGGCCTCCACCTCCTCCTATTCTGGTCTTTCCTTTTCCTCTCCCTGTCCTCCTCGTCCTCCACATTGTCCTTCTAGTTGTACTTGTTGTAGTTATCCTCCTCTTCCTCCTCTTTTTCCACCTGTTTTTCCTCCTCCTAGTCTACCTCATTCTTCTCCCTCCCCCCCGTCCTCTCCTCCTTCTTTTCCTCCTCTCCTCCTCCTCCTCATAACTGTTAATGTCATCGATGTAGTTGAAATTGACAACATCATTTCCTACTCCTCTCCTCATCTTCCTCTCCCCCTCTTCCTACTAGTTCACCCCCTAATCTATCCCTTAACCACTCCCTACCCTGTTCTCTCATTTTCTCATGGAGGAAGAGGAGGAGGATGATGAGGAAGAGAAAGATGAGGGGGAAGAGGAGAATAAGGAGGAGGAGGGCAATGAGAAGCGGGAGAGAAAAAGGAGGAAGCAAGAGTAGAATAAAGGAGGGAGGTGGCAGGGAGGTGGCAAGAGGTAATTGGAGTGGTAGGTGCTCACGCTGACATGCACAGTGTGTGAAGCAACCTGGCCCTCTTGCATTGCCGGAGGTGTAAAAGCTCTATTTTGACGCCACCTTCAAGACAAAGGACAACCTCAAAGATTCTATCCAAGACGTCGATGTTGCACTGAAGAAGACATCATCTGTTGAAAGGTTAGTTATTCTTCAGATTTCATACTTCATTTTCAATGTCTCATGTTTCAAGTTTTCATTTGCTCACAAGCATTTTAATTTTTCATGCAGGAGTAGTAGCACTTGTTACCGAGTCCATTTTTCATGCAGGAGTAGTAGCACTTGTTAACAAGCAGCCAAGGGATACATTTTTTTTTTTCATGGCTCGCCTCAACAAGGACACATGTCATTAATACATCACAAAAAGTGATAAGATGCACATGTATCAAGCAAGAACCCTTCACTACCACACATCAAGAAAGGAGAAGTGGTTGTTGAGGAAGTTGAATGAGACAGTGAGGACTCGACCAGAATTGAAACTGAAAGGACACTCCTATGTATGCTTTTTCATGAAGTAGGCATCAATGTTGCATGATGGAATGTGCAAAAGTTGCACGAAAAGGCATTCTGGTGTGATTTAAGAAGTAGCTGCGATGTATTACGTATGCTTCTTGAATTTATCATGATGTTTCAATCAGAGGATATCGCTGGGAACTATGCACTATGGGAGAAGTTCGTGGGAGAGTCCGGGGAAATAAGATTTTGTGGGGCTTTCTTTGCTGCAGACTTGGCTCAATGTTCATTGAGCTCGCACAAAAAACTTATGGGAGCAGGTCGTGTTGAACCGTTTGATCATTGATGTAAATGGTCTGACCTTCCCATAGCATTTACCGTGGTATAGAAGGAGAGCAAGAAGACATGGGGTTGGATTTTTAGATTCCTTGCTAGAACATTTCCACATACAGACTCCCACAAGCTAGTGCTCATGTCCGACCATCGAAAAGGGCTCATCAACTCCATGGAAAACATCCTTACGCATGCTGCACATGGCATCTGCACGTAGCATTTGGAAGAGCATTTTTTGTGGAGGGCTAGGGTGCCGAACATGGATGTTATTAAGTGTGCTGGAAAGTGGCACGTGCCACTTCAGTTGCTACGTCTGAACGAGCCCTTGAAGTGTATTTTCTATCGAGGTTTCTGCCCTTTTGTAAAGGGTTTTACCAGAATGCTATGTGACATGTTTCTTCCCCCTGACTGGGTTCGGCCACGGAACTTCAAATGTCGCCAAATCTTCGAACAATTAGATCAAGGATGTGAGAGAAATTCTGGAACTTGAACTTTGTATGGGGGTGTACAACTCCATCATGAGAACATTCAAGGATTAATGAGATGAGGCACTCTCGTGGCAGCAACATTTATTTTACGGCAACCCACGGCTGTTGAAGAAGCACCTTTTGAGTGTGCCAGATGAAAAGTGGAAAGAGCTTGCACACCCTCTAGAATCATATTAACCTTGACTTTGAGTGCCTTCCAAAGGTAAAGTGTGTTATAACGATCGGCAAGAGGTGCTTGTAGACCTTGAGGCAGGCTCATGTGACTACCTTGAGTTCCAAAATCAGCAGTTCTCGTGGGAGAATGCTAGTAAATCAGAAGACCATTGATTTAGCTTTGAAACATAATTGACAAGCCGGAATTAAAGCCACATTGTTTTTTTAGGAACCTCTTAAACCCTTCAAATGCCTACCAATTCTAGAAGAAAAACAATATTCAATGATTAGGATTGTACTACTGAGGCCCACTTCATTTGCTTTTTAATGATGTGGAGTTTGTACAGATGTAGACTCTCCCACGTGAAACGTTGAGGGCATGACAGTGCATGTGTCATCCGGGTGTTGATGGGGATTTGGCTAAGTCAAAGGACTCAAAACTCACCTTGACCAGTCGCAGTTCCATTCCATTTTCATCTTTCTTATTCTCACTCACGCTTTTCTTTTTTTTCCTGGATATTATTGTACATGATTGACAGTTGTTGAGCCAGTTGGAATTTTGTTCTTTGAGGGAAAACTTTGTCCTTTCATACCCGATTCATAGTTTCGCTTTAAAAGTCTTCATTGGTGCATTCGTATCCTTAGTGATGGAGCGAGAATATGCACGCACCATTTACGTCCCCAAATTTTAGCTCACACCCTTGTCATTTTGCACTCGTAAGATTGCACCATTTATGTCTTTGTTGGCACAAAAATCACGAGGCCGACACGCCCTAAGTCATAACTGCAATGAGAGAAACACCCACTTGTGGAGCTTTGGGACTCATGTACGTCTCAGATGTAATAGTGCCAACAAAAATTTATCTCGTTACCCCAATTCATTGAATAGTCTTTTGCTTTGCAAAACACTGATTTTACGCAATGTTGATTCAGGCATAACATCTCTTATATCCATTCTGCGAGGAGGCTAAGAACACCCCACCCGACGCTTGAAAATTTGGAATCTCCCTGCTGAACAGTTTAAAAAGATAAAACCAGAGTGCCCACTAGATTCAGCATGTTCGACTAGCGGCACATGCCGTTGAAGCAAGGCAAAGCGAGGTGCAACATGTCAACCCCCCTCGCGGTTCTCGCTCCTGCGCAAGAATCACAATCGAGCGAAAACCCCCGTTTTTTAGATCGAGCAAAAATGCACGTTTTGGTTTTTTTCCTCGCATGCAAACCCTTCCATTCTTTACATGTAGACCACAGTCAACCCTAATCCACATTAAACTCGAAGTATTGGGGTTCTAGTTATGTGCACGCTCCTATTGGGCCGCGCGGTAGCGGTATTACGTACTAGATGTACACGAGTCCTTAATCTTTTTTAGTTGGCATTTCTTTCATTACACAAAAATCCCACCAGGCGTTGAGAACTTGGTTTTCACTCTGAAGATTGAGGGTAGTTCGGCCAACTTTCCTCACCCTCCGACGACCCTCCTCGAACATTCTGACAACTTTGACCACTTTCAAGAATTAACAATAGAAGTGTCACGACCTTTCGATGGACTGCTCAAAGCATCGCGACATATCAAGTTGCATCACGCATCCTTGCCATCGATCTTTGAACATCCCTGATTCTTGATCCGACCACTTACAACATGTCTCCACACGCATCACTCGACGATCAACCCAACAACCCCAGCTGCGCCTCATTTGTAACTCGACACTTGTATACTTGTGTTCATTCATTTGGACACTTGTCATTGAAGTACACTTACTGCTGATTATAAATTGCAAAACACGGTTTAAACTCTTAAACCATGTACTGTCTCGTAACTCATACCCTTTCACCATCTACACTCTATTCGGCATAACACTTGGTATCATACCGCAACGGTGCTCGAGAGGCATCTAACTACTTTACTCATCTGAAGGACTACCTCGCACAAGCCATCAGCACATCTCGCACGTCAAGACTTCATGTACTTCATGGCTACCACATGAAGCGAGTGAGCACATCCTATGGCCAACAGTGGGTCTTTGGCGATGACTTCGAAAATGGAGGAATAGAATGTGCCTATGCATCCAAACCCTGAAGCGGTAGCAAGCGCTGGCATGGCAGGCTATGTGGCAGCTGGGTCAGCCCGGACGGCTTTGACGACCGATCGGGTCACAGATCAGACGGTGGTAAACCAGGTGTGCCTACCGACAGCCTTGACATTTGCAGTAGGAACAACAGGTGGCACTGAATGACAGGCGCGAATCAACAAGGGACTGGCAAACCGTATCTGCGTGCTCGAGTGGACCAACATCCATCTGCCCCAACAACTCAACAATGCGATGGAAGCTCTTCGCAATGCGAGTGCACAAGAAACGGTGCTCGTCAAGAGAAAAACCAAACTCTCGAACAAACCCAAGATTCATCCGACCCCACGTGAACCGTTTGATCCTACAAACTACAAGGAACCAACGGTTCGAATGTGGCTGACGAGCTTGGAGCGATACTTCACCACTGCTGAGGTCAACGACAATTGGATGAACATTGACCTCGCGGCAGCACTTTTGCGTGGCACGACATTAAGCTGGTGGTGTGACCTAAAGGCCATCCAACAGTAGCAGGAGATCGATGGGGCCTCACCGACGGCCAATGGTTCCCGTCTCATATGGTCAAGCACAAGCGTTCTACCCTTGAAGCAGATCAAATCCCAAAGGCAAGACACGCTAACGCCACCAACCGTCTAGAGTGAATTCTTATGCATAATGCTCACATATTTTGGACGGTTCAACAAGAAGTCTGACGCTCGGTATAAGATCTAGCTTCTCCATCACCAATCCAGCGTGGCAGAGTACATGCGGAGATCCCACGACATCATCACTGGTGCAGAGATCACCCCCAAGAAACTCTGTTTTCACTGCAACAATGGCCTCAAACGAGACATTCAGTAATCGCTCGCCATTTTTGGCATCCAAAACGACTTATAACGCATTATTGTAGGATCAAAATCGATCGACACCAATGACTGCAATGCTCGTATCCAGGAATCCTATCCTTGGCAACCTCCTAATAATCATCGTGGAAATAGGAAAAGCCAGTCGAGGGATTCCCGACTGCAATGGAAGCAGATGCCACCAACCAGGGAGACACGCGCACCTGCTACAACTACAAAAAATCAGGCATATCGCTCAAAACCCCCAAAGCAGGGAACATGCCAAAAGGGGGTAATGTCAGAGAAAAATCAGTCGGGAAAGAGCAAGGGGCAAGAGTGAATTGCACGACTCTTGTCCGAGAGGAACAATTAGTGCCAAACAATCACCCATATGAACAGCCCACGGCACCACATAGGGCTTCTGAGACCATTAAGTTTGAATAGGGGTACGAGGACGCCCGATTGGCAATGTTGCCATGAGCGCAACCCCAACATTGAAAAAGTTGCATAACGGTACTAACACTATGGAATGGGGGGGGGGGCTCTCACACCTATGTAAACAATGACATGGCTTAAAAAATGGGTTTGCAGACTGAACCAGGGTTGATTGAAGTAAAAACCGTCGACGGAAGACTATAGATATGGAGACTCCAAGAACCACTACGACTGCAAGTGGGAGACTTGCGGGATGTAATGGTTTGGAGGTCGCGTCCAATGAGTGATCACAAAATCATTCTCATACGCGATTTCTTGTTCCAACACAATTTACAGATGAAATGGAATAGTGGTGACGGCTTTGTGGAAACCAACAGCGCCAAGCGATAGCTTTTGCACATAGGAAAAAAAAGGACAATGGAAGCAGCAGAGGTGGAATCAGCAGAGTAAACCGTAGCGACCAAGAATCTATAACCTATGTAGCCGATATTTCTCAACGTGACCAACCATTGTATACGACAAGGGACACATGCGTGACTCGTACACATCAAACCAATAAAGGAAGCGTAAGTGGCATCAGCTGACTCATCGGCTTCATCAGCCTAATCCGCCTCATCAAAATCGACAAAGTTCGTGATGACTCCCGAGGAGTTTGCGCCTATCATATGAGAGTTTGCAGACGTCTTCCCTGAAAAACTCCCGAAAACCTTACCACCTCAACGCGACATTGACCATGACATTGAACTAGAACCGGGTAGCCGACCCACAGTTTGATGATCCTACAGGATGAGCAACCATGAGCTGCCCGTCCACGTCACCATACGCCACACCACTATTTTCCATGAAAAAGAAGAAAGGCAAAATGTGGATGTGCACGGACTACCGGACGTTGAACGACGCTACTATCAAGAACCGCTACCCTCTCCCCCAACCGATGAAATTTTTGACCAACTCCTAGGAGCTCAAATGTTCGACAAAATCAACCTATGCAGTAGTTACCACCAGATCCACGTGGCAGATGTCAACATCAAGAAGACAGCATTTTGAACACGCTACGGGCATTTTGAGTTCACGGTCATGCCTCACAAATGTCGAGGCGACGTTCATGGCAGCGATGAACATCATTTTCTGCCCATACCTTGAAAATTTTATTGTGGTATATCTCGACGACATTTTGGTGTATAGCTGTACCCCGGAGGAGCAAGATGCACTTCTCTAAAACGTCCTCAAAGTTTTACAACGAGAGAAAATCTTTGGAGAGTTCTTGAAGTGCAACTTTGGTCGGTGTTTGGTCGAGTTTTTGGGTCACGTCATCAACAGCGGACGGATCACCATGGATCCAAAACAAGTGGCTGCAGGCAGTGGTTGGCCGACGCCGACCAACGTCCGAGACATCCAAACTTTCCTTGGCTTGCGTAATAACTTTTGGCGTTTTGTATGGGATTACGCCCGAGTGTTAGGGCCTCTCTCCAATCTCATTCAAAAAGAAAACGAGTGGCGGTGGGGAGACAAAAAACAAGAAGCGTTCATCGTTTTGCATAACTATTTAGCCTCGGCGCCAACCCTACAACTGGCCGATCCAATGGCCGACTACGTCATGGCTACGAACACCTGTGATTGAGCCATTGGTATAGTTCTCCTATAAGATCATGGCACCGGACAGCAACCGGACGCATACATGTCACGAATGTTGCGTGGACCAGAACTCAACTTCGCGGTACACGAGAAGGAGATGCTAACGGCCGTGCGTGCATTTAAGACATGGCGGTGATTTCTTAAATGCCGCTCATGCGTCATACAACCCGATGGATGGAGTTCCTCAAATCCGGGTTGGACTCCGTTATTCAGTACCTGCCGAGTAAAACCAACCCTGCAGATGCGCTCAAGTGTTGACCAGAATTAACGGTTGAAGCATCAACACTTCAATTTCAGTGACATCCATATCTCAAGAAATTATTCATAGATAGCTACGATCACCATGGCGGACATGACAAGTCCAAGTTGTGGTACGACGCACCTTATTGGCGACGATGATTCACTTGTCAGGTGGTCATACCTCCAAACGACGAACTCCATCGCATGCTACCAAAAGAGTGCCATGACGTCGGGCCATGAGGACATTTCAGAGAGGAGAAGATGTTGAAGAAGCTGGAGAAATACTACTGGTGGGACGGGATGTAAACGGATGTGGCTAACTTCTACAAATCCTATGATACGTATCTACGATAGAAATCCTGTCACACACAGCCACACGGACTTCTACAGCCGCTCCCCATTCTGATGCAACCATTGACCGACATCTCCATGGACTTTGTCACCACATTACCGGTTACATCCAAGGGATATAACGCAGTCCTCAAAGTTGTCGACAGGTTTTCCAAAATGTCCAACTTTATTCTGAAGACTACCACCATCACCGCCGAAGGAACGGCACAACATTTTACGGCTGCACGGCGTGCCGAGAACCATCACGAGTGACAGAGATTGTTGATTCATCTGTCGTTTTTGGCGTGAACTGATGACTCGTTACGGCAGTCGGATCTAGCTCTCCAAGGCGTTCCACCCTCAAACTGACGGCCAAACCGAGGGGACCAATCAGACGCTCGAACAACTTCTCTGAAAATGATGCAAACCACGCGGTACAGATTGGATAGTTGAACTCTCCACTGCGGAAATGGCATGTAACTTGGCAATATCCATCGCAATAGGTAAAACTCCATTCAAAGTGGTGTATGGAAAACTTCCCGCCACACCAGCCGGACTTCCCAACCAAAGTAACACTCCTGCGGTGGACATCCAACGTTACGATTTCTCCACCATGTGGGTAGAAACACAGCATACGCTGGCAAAAACACAAGCGGCGATGAAGCAAGTAGCCAACCGACATTGTAGCGACGGCGTGTTCACTGCTGGCAAGAAGGTTCTCCTCAACTTGACAAACATCAAACTCGGCTCGGGTTTGACTGTTCAAAGGTTAAACCCCCATGGTTGGGACCGTTTGAGATCGAGCGCATGCAAGCCCCCATGGTTGCGCGTGTCAAATTCCCTGACACAATGCAAGTTCATCCGGTGTTCCACATTAGCAGACTCAAGCACTACTAGGACCCCGACGAGAACTTCACCGGCAGGGATGTGCCTCCCCCTCTTGTACAAGTGGACGAGGACACTGAGTACATCATCGAGGAAATTCTCGACCATCGACGACGTGGAAAGGTAATGGAGTACCTTATCAAGTGGCATGGCTACGATGCCGACCATAACAACTAGGAACCATATGACAACCTCCGCGACGTCGATCACCTTTCAACAGGTATAATCGTTGTCACCAGGCCACACCTGTGCGCGCATAGGGACATCACGGCTAAATGGGGGGAAGTGTTATGTACAAGATGTACAAGAGTTCCTAATCTTTCCGTGTAGGCATTTTGGTCATTACACAAATAGCCCACCACACGTTGAGACACCGACTTTAACTTGGAAGATCGAGGGAAATTTGGCCAATAACCATCACCCTCTGACAACCCTTCTCGCACATTTTGACAACTTCGACCACTTTCGAGAATCATAGATAGAAGTGTCACGACCTTTTGGTCGACTTCTCAACGCATTGAGATATATCAAGATTTATAAAAATGCATCTCCCATCTTTGTTGTCAAACTTCAAAGCCCTCCGCTTCCTCGTCAGAGCTTCTCAATCCAACCACTCAGGATGCGACTCTACAAGTGTTGCTCGATGATCAACCCAACGGCCCCGACTATGTGTCATTTCTATCTCGACACTTGTCGATATGTGTTTGGTCATTTCACCACTTGTCATCGAAGTACACTTGCTGCTAATTATATGTTTCTCAAGTGTCTCAAATTCTCAAACCGTGTTCTGCCTCGCAACTCATACTTGTTTACCATATACGCTCCATTCGGCATAACAAGCAGGACCTGGCAGGTTCCCTTTCAACGCATGGGGAGTCTCAGACCCCCCATGCAAACCACACGCAAACCCCCCACCAAACACTTAAAAACCCCTCAAAGGAATGTTTTATGAATGTTAAAACAAATTCTAGACGTCAGCATGTTGATACTACATTGCATGCATTGTCGAGATGCTCCTTTTTGGTATTGGTCGTGGATGGAATTCAATGTTATGAGGACAACGGATAGGGGAGTCTTGTTTTTTCAAACACCGGATAAGATGATCTTATTCTTTCGATTGGCGAGTAGAGCATACACACATTTGAATTTTGTGGATAATGCCTACATGTAGTGTTACGTACTAGACGTACACGAGTCCCTACTCTTTCCGAGTGGGCATCTCTGTGGTTACACCAACAGCCATCATGTCGTAAAAACCGCAATATTCACTCTGATAGTTAAGGGGAAAATGGCCAACCACTCCGCTCTTCATGGATATTCTCGAACCTTTTGACAGCTTTGACCTCCTTCGCAAACCCACAAAGTGTCACGACCTTTTGGTCGACTTCTCGACATACCAAGACAAATCTGGATTTGTAAAGATGCATCTCGTATCTTCACCATCCATTCTCCAAGGCCCCCGCCTCCTCGGCGGACCTTCTCCAATCAGACCACTCATGACGCGACTCCGCACGCGTTGGTTGACGATAAACTCAATGACCCCGACTATGTCTCATTCGTATCTCGACACTTGTATGTATTTGTTTGATCATTCCAACACATGTCATCGGATTACATTTACTACTGATTACAAATTGCTCAAGTGTCCCAAAATCGTGTTTTGCCTTGAAACTTCTACATGTTCACCATCTACGCTCCGTTCGGAGTAACACTTGGCATCAGAGTGCAACAGTGTCCGAGAGACATCCGACTACTTAACCCATCCATAGGACTGCCTCACACAAGCCGTCAGTGCACATCGCACGTCAAGACTTGGCAGACCTTGCGACGATGACGTGAAGCAAGCGAGCGAAACCAACAAGAAGTATCAGGTCTTCAACGAAGACTTTGGCGATGGAGGAGCAATACATGCCGATGCATGCGAACCCCGAAGCGACCACAAATGCTTGCATGCCAGGCTTTGCGGGAGCTGGAACAACCCCTACGGTTTCGGCGACCAATCCGGTCACGAACCCAACGGCGATAAACCAGCCGCCCCAACCGACAGCCCCGACGACAACTGCAGGGACGACAGGTGGCATTGGACGACAGGCGCGGATTAACAAGGAACGGGAAAAACAGGATCTCCACAATCGAGGGCATCAACAGCAAGACTATTCGCAATGCAAGCATGCATGAAGCGGTGCTGCCCAACTCTCGAGAAAACCCAGACTTCAGTCATCGTTCGATCAAGTTTTTGGATCATATTGTTTTTTTTTGCATCGTTTAGCTCGTTCTTGCGCTCAGCAGGTAGGGTTTGCCTGCGGACATGGACAGCCGTGCTTGAGAATGGTCCACTAGTGGACCACTCACTTTTTTGCACATTAAGCGAAAAAAAAAAACAATATTGCACGTTGCACGCGGCATCGCACGTCGGAACGATGGAAGCGAGGCCAACGTCGCCGGCCCCTTTTCTTCAACCGTCAAAGGATAGCTTTTAGCAAGGTCCTATTTTTATCGTTCTAACGACTTCGCTCGAAAGACATCTTTCTTTGCCAATACTTGAGACATTAGATTGTCCTATCCGACGGCAGTTTGTCAACCTTAACATACGTTGATTAATGACAAAACATATCGTACATACAAGAACATAGTACTTCTCCGTAGAAATAATAAAGAACATGACTCGTACATAAGTATTGTAGATGTGAATGACACAAACATCTATCTCTTTGTAAACTTGCTTAGTCGTGGTTCGTATGATCGTGCCATCTTACACCTCGAGGATTTCTGCGACTATTCGGTTGACTAAACTGACACGGTTTTGCTTTAGATGATTGAACTCTTAAAAAAAAAAACGTGCGAACGACCTTGTCGATCTTGCTTCCTTTCTTCCGGTGTGCGATGCATAGTGCGATAGACGTTCATGAAATGGAGGCTTCTTTTGCTTACAGGTTTTTGTCTTTCGCACTTCCGAAGCAAGGTTTTTCCTTTAGTTCCATGTCTCATATTGCATGAGATATGGAACGAAAGAAGCTAGGGCGACGAGCTTGCACCCATCTTTTTGTCTCGAGAGCTCTACAAAGATTCCAAGAAAAACTCCAATGTTTCCATCAGAAGATATGAAAAACCCCAACCGTTCGATCTATGTGGCGAATGAAGATCGCGTCATCTATTTTTTCTCAAAGAGAATAGTATCTCAACAATGACGAGTATTATGAGCTCATCGATTGTCATCAAAAAGCCGATGGAGGTTTTTTATGGGCATGGTGAAACGATTTGTAAACAAAGGAACATAAGTGCTTTTCAAAAAGTAAGATTAATGGTCCTCAAAAGCCAATGTCACTTGTGACATGGATGACTTGGGCCCCGTTCTGCATGATTCACGATGTCTAGGAGCACGAGCCTTGGACATCCGCTTGTCACGTTTAGTGACGAGCGGATGTCCAAAGCGGGTATCGAAGTCACCTCATAAAAAGTGGGTAAAGCGTGCTCCTTCTTTCAACTTTTGACATAGTGAGCACCGATTAAAACGTTTGGGGAGAACAAAAGGGACCTGCCATAAAGTGGGCTTTCTAGTCATCTTCTCCCACGACTGGCTGTTACGTAAATGCAGTTTCCAAACGTGGGTAAGCTACGCAAAACTTTTTCAAATGGTGTGTAAAAAGGAACCCCCCCCCAATATCTAAAGACGCAGCCGAATCTCAACCGACGTCAAACCCGATAGATGGAGTTTCGTGAATCCGGATTCGACTACGACAACAAGTACAGGCGAGGCAAAATCAATCCAGCGGAAGCACTCAGTCGTCGTCTAGATTTCATGGCTAACTTGGCAACGCTATGGCTACAACGAGACCCGTACCTCGAGCGACTGTTCGCACGAGGCTACGACCAACACTGCGGATATGATGAAACGATATTCAGGTTTGACGCACCCTACTGACAACGACAGTTCATTCGCCAAGTGTTTGTTCCCTCGAACGACGAACTTCGTTGTATGCTGCTCGGAGAGTGCCACGTCACCGGTCCAAGCGGACACGTTGGAGAGGACAAGACACTGAAGAATCTGACGAAAAACCATTGGTGGGACAAGATGCCATCAGACGTTGCCAATGTCTGCAAAATTTGCGACACATGTCAGCAACAAAAATGTCGTCGCACGAGGCCACGAGGACTTCTGCAACCGCTTCTTGTTCCGACGGAACCATGGTCAGACATCTCCATGGACTTCATCACACGATTACCAAGCACAACATTACCCTAGGGGTATGACGCAATCCTCGCGGTCGTCGACAGGTTTTCCAAAATGTCCTACTTCATCCCGACAACGACCATTGTCATCGCCAAGGGAAAAGCATACCTTTTTGTAAACAACATCGTGCGGCTACACGGAGTACCGAGGACCATCACGAGCGACAACGATGGTCCATTTACTAGCCGTTTTTTGCCTGAACTAATGACTCGCCACGGAAGCAGAATTCAGCTTTCAACGGCGTTTCATCATCAAACCGATCGAATACATTAGACGCTCGAACAAATTCTCCGAGCATTGTGGGAATCTTACGGGACGGATTGGGCACAAAAACTTCTAACCACGGAAATTGCACAGCAGTTTCCACCGCAACAGGCAAAACTCCATTTGAAGTGGCGTATGACAGACTTAACGCCACACTAGCCGGACTACAAAATCGCTGCAACATCCCCGCGGTCGACATTCAACGCCGAGAGTTCAACGCCATATGGGAAGAAACACAGTGAACTCTCGCAAAGACACAAGCAGCGATGAAGCGAGCAGCCAACCGACATTGCAGCGACGACATCATCGCCGTTTGCGACAAAATCCTCCTCGGCTCGACAAACATCAAGCTCTGCGGATCGAACTATTTGAAGGTCAAACCCTGATGGTTGGGACTGTTTGAGATCGAGCGCATGCAATCCCATGTGGTTGCGCTACTCAAACTCCTCGACACTATGCAAGTTCATCCAATGTTCCATGTTAGCAGATTCAAGCACTACAGAGACCCCAGGGAGAAGTTTCTTGACAGGGATGTCCATCCTCTGCCTCCCATCCAAGTGGACGAAAACACGAAGTACATCATTGAGGACATCCTCGGTTATTGACGACGAGGCAAGAAAGATGAGTATCTCGTCAAGTGGCACGACTACGATGCCAGGCACAATAGTTGGGAACCCTATGACAACGTCCGAGACGTCGATCATCTCATCGAGACCTACTACCGCTGTCTCTGGGCCACATCTATATGCGCGCTGGGACGTCGCCGCTAAAAGGGGGGGATTTGTTACGTATGAGACGTACACGAATCCCTCATCTTTCCGAGTGGATATTTCTATTACAAAAACAACCCATTGTGTCGCAAAAACCGCGATATTCAGTCCGCTCTCAGTCGAGGGCAAACTGGCCAACCACCCCACTCTCATTGGATATTCTTGACAGCTTGGACCACCTTTGCGAACCTATGATCAGAAGTGTGAAGACCTTTCGATCGACTTCTTGACGCACCAAGATGAACCTGGATTTGTAAAGATGCATCTCGCATATTCACCGTCGATTCTCAAATACCCCTGACTTCTCAGCGGACTTTCTTGAGTCCAACCACTCACGAAACGAATCCGCACGCGTTGCTTGACGATCAACTCAACAACCCCGACTTTATCTCATTCGTATCTCGACACTTGTATACAAAGGTTCAATCATTCCGACACTTGTCATCGAAGTACACTTACCACTTATTACAACTTGCTCAAGTGTCCCAAATTCCAAATCGTGTTTTGCCTCGCAAATTCTACGGGTTCACCATCTACGCTCGGTAAGGTGTAACATATACCTTAATTAGTCAGGTGTGGCTTGTTGTTGAACAGCACACCACACTTTCAGGGTACTTCAGTATTTGCTGCAGTTCACTTGCTCACGAACTCATCACAAGTCGAGCAGAGTGAACCGAGGTCCTAACCTCGCTCTTGGCAGAGGTGGGCATGTGCCCAACGGATCGCAGCCTCTTGTAGAAATGGACGTCACCGAGGGAAAAGCAGCTGAGGACGCATGTGGGACGGTAAGTGACGGTGTTTTGAATCGAATGTCTTTAGAAACATTTTCATTTTAATCGTTTCAACCAGTACCTCGAACTCCGTTTCGGCTAGTGTGTTCGTCTCCACTGCAAATTCCGCAAGCCAAGATGCCGCAGCTACGATTTTTATCTAATTGCTAAAGCCGTCAACTCGATAGAGATCACGCTGCACGCGAGTCAAGACGATCGGTCCGCCTGCCACACCCGCCAGCCAGAGGGCTTCGTTTGGTTGGCGGGCGGAGTCCATGGCCACCCATGGCCATGGATTGCAACTCCAAAGGGAAGGCGAATCATTCCTGATCCTTGACATCAGGACATGGGACATGGACATGGAACAAGGACATGGGAAACTCCATGGTAGGATAAACCTATGACGAAACGATGACGTCATCTATCCTCTGTGACTGGTCACCACCGGCAGCAGCGACGCCATGCAACATGTGGCCGGCGCGGGGTCCCCACCCGTGAAACCCCCAAGGACCCCCCACAGCCTCGCCATGCCCACAGAAGGACAGTTTACTCCACGAAAAGAGCTCGTCCGAGTTCGGTCCACTGCCTAGTCCTGCCACCTCTTTGAAGTTGCCTTTCTGCAGCTTGCCAGCTGTGACGTCCTGCTGCTGCCTGGTGGTCCGCGCGACTGGTCTGTCAGCAGGCTCTCAACTAGGGCAGGGTGTGTTGGCCAACTGCTGAACGCCAGTTGGGCTCCGCTTGAGTTGAGGTGTTCACGAGCGTCAGTCATGGAGCCGTGGACTCATTTGAATCCTGCTGGCTGACACCAGGGGGAGTCCTCGTCAGCATCTTCGCATAGCTTTCCGTGTCCGCTCCTG
>SZWC01003474.1:126360-154018 GCA_023375785.1 Penium margaritaceum
ACTCGCACACACACACACACACACACACACACACACACACACACACACACTCGTCTGCTATCCATCTAGGGTCTCCCTGGACACTGGCACAGCCCACCAAGTGTCTGGGTCTCGACCATGAGACGAGTGATGCACTCGCACACAAACCAGTGTAATGCACATCATACACATGTCAGAGGACAAGATGGTCTCCTCGTGACACTGGCGGTACCAGGGTCCGGGTCTCGACCACTACCAGCAATCCATTTCAAGAGTATCATCATCCGAACACATGATCAATGGAGGATCTCCTCGTAACACGGGTGCAACGCACCACGTGTCCGGGTCTCGACCAACAGCTCGCATGCACATGCCACACATAGTAAAGCGACACACTACGACACACGATCACATGGTCTCCTCGTGACACTGGTGCAATGCACCAAGTATCCGGGTCTCGACCAACAGTTTGCTACCATCTATATGCAGCTGTGCAGGCACGTAGCGTGAGGCACATGCGGGATGCTGTAGATGCTCACAACAGAGCATGGACCTCGCCATGCATCTCCCATGGCGTCGCGTCAGGTTGGGGTCCACACAACACTCTCCCTGGGCAGATGAACCTGGCAGCGATGTCCTCGATGGAGATGCTGATGTCGTAGCTAAACAGATCCTGGGCGATGAGTCATGTGGTGTATCCACTATGTAGAGACAGCTCCCCTTGTCACCTGCGAGTCGACTCCCTCCCTCAAAGACGAAGTGGTGTCTCCGGCTACAACTCCTTACGTGAATCTGCATCACCTGGGGTATACCAGTCCTTGCGTGACTGCCAAGGGTCCGCACTCACAGTCTCTCCTGCCTCGGCACTGCCGCGATGCATCTGTGTGCGCCGGAGGAACGGGAATGGGCAAGCAGCATGCGTGCGTGGATGAAGTGGTGGAGCTGGCCTCCAATACGGGATAGCACACCCTAAGACACAAGGGTGTACTGCTAGAAGAGGAGAGTTGGAGTGATGAACCAGATCACCACTCATGGATGAAGATGAAGATGGGGCACGTGAGTCGGGTGGATGAAGGTGCGTAACGGCAGCAAAAGAGGAAGGAAGAGCGATAATGGGGTCGACAGGAGCCAGGATGGCGGAAGCCGAAGGCACGCTCACCTCTCCTATGACAGTGTCTCCAACAGACGTCATACTCGGAGCTCGTACAAGATCATCCTCGGGTATACATGTGCCAGATGCTACTCGCGGAAGGCTCCTGCCGATAGCAGTGATGCTGCTCTCCTCTGAGAATCGCTCACGCACTGCCATCATCTCTCACTGTAGCATGACTACACGCTCTTGCAGATCAGCATAATCTGCCTCGGACATGTCGAGGTGGCCTGTGTCGACCTGGTGTAGGATAAACTTTGCCTCACTGGATGCTGCATATGCAGACTGCACAACTCGTGAGTACTGCGCCATCTGCATATCTGCTGCTGAAGACGATGGAACTGGTGCTGCTGCATCCTCTTGGGGGTCAACCAAGCTCGCAATCTGCTGAGACGCTGGAACATCGTATGCAGCTGCAGGTGTCGCATCCACATCACAGCTCGTGTCTGTCAGACGAGGAGTGAGCGGTCGCATGCCGAGAGAGAAGGAGAAGGATGAGTCGTGAGAGTCTGTGGAGCATGTAGAAATGTCGTCCGTGCAGGTTCTGCCACTCTCAGTGTCCATGTGATCAGCTAGGTAACCACCAAGTGAACACGAAGGGGCAGAACTCAGTTCCAGCTGACGAGGTGACTCCATCTGCGTGTAGGGATCTGCACCACTGTCCTCAACTGCCGCCGTAGTGGACACATGTGTACAGGGCTCTGGCTCAACAATGTCCGTCAAGGCGGCCAACAAGCGCAGCTGGCGCTCACGCACTGTCTCGCCGGGAACGCTGGTCGCTACCACCTGCTCGATGATAGAGTAAGGACTATCATCTGACTCCGTCATGTATGTCGTTACTTTGTCGTGGGTACAGGAACCCGAAGACTGTGGGAACATGGATGACTCCTCACGCTGAAGCTGGTCCTCATGTACCGCAGATGAGACGGTGGAGCCTGCTGCTACAGCATATGTCCCAGCGATGTCTCTCAGAACTGCTGCTCTCAAGAATGCCTCAACCTCCAAAAGTCCAACCGGCCGACTCTGCTCATGCACTGCGACTGCTATCGTACTGGTGTGAATCCCGTGCGCCAACGCCCCTGGATATCCGTGTGGGGCATCCCGATCCGCACAAGACTGATGTGCCACTACCAAGATGCTACTGGTCGGAGTCGCGAGTGGCATCGCCAAGGCACGCGTGACCTACACTCCTCCTGATGCAACCTGCTGCTGCCGAATGTCCAGCTCCTGCCCCAGCGTAGATGTTGACCTCAATGACATGCACGTCCCAAGTACCCCAGCATCCGCCGGACTGGTGCGATTCTGCTGCACGCTCTCCCCCAAAAGTATGATGGATGCATCTCGATCCGTACGAGACTCCTGTGCCACCCTTGGACCTCCAGCTGTCGTAGCTGCTAGTGGTACCGTCCAAGGACACCGTGTCTGCGCTCCTCCTGATGTCACCTGCTGCTATGGAAGATCTGGATCCAACCTGGAGGATGAAAAGCAACTCTCAACCATGAACGCCATGTCGGGGTCAGACTCCACGCCATTTGATGTCTCTGTATCATCTGAATCTGCCTGAGCTGACGCTCGGGCAGTACGGCCCGGCGCGAGTGCGAATCTTGTCGGTACGATCACATCAGGCAATGCGCGGTGACCACACTCCCCCTCGACAGGTACGACAACGGAGGCCGAGGAGATGGAGGATGTATCAACACCGGCGCAAGCACGCCGTGCGGAGCGCTGACGTCGACGTCGGAGAGTCACTCGACTAGAATGACTGCATGGAGGTATGTCATCGCGAGATGGCGTCGTGGTCCTAGAGTGAAGGATCGACAGGATGGTGGCAGCCTGGGACTCGCTGGCAGGTGGAGCTGAAGGTACACCATCCGATGAGGAAGGAGGAGAGGATGGAGGATATGTGATCAAAGAGGCCGTCGACAAACGAGTAGCAGAAGCACTCTCAGTGACGACGAGGTCACAAAGCCACTGCACTGTCTGCCGGAGGCCGTGGATCTCAGCGAATATGCTCGCGAGAGGTCCAGCTATGGGATCTACCAAGGCCGGCAGATCTGTGTGCTGTGGAGGAGGCATGCTCGGACGAGGCTATAGCCAAGGTGGATGCCAGCCGGGAGGGCGCGTCCAACAGCGACGCCAACCATGACGTCCATCACTAGAGTAGTAGCAAGCAAACGCGTAGGGCGCCTGCACAGATATCCGCGCACTCATCTCGTGTGCTGGATGATGGATAGGTACCGAGGGCACCTACTCCCGGTGGTAAACACCAAGCCACGGGAGAGAATGGGGCCAGTAGGTACTGTCACTCGTGGAGGTCACGGCGTCCGCGTCAGCAAATGTGACCAGACGGGAAGAGCCGTACTACCACAGCACGCCCGGAGACGACAATCCGACTAACTGCGGCCACAAATGCTGCTGCCACTAATGGAGCGAAGACTGCTCCAAGACGAGAAGGGGTGGCAGCTGCAGGTGTGGCTGCTGCTCCAAGCGGTAGACGACCCAGCCCTCGGAGCTGGTAAGACTCGAATCCGCCGTCGATCCTACGGGGTGAAGTGCGCGCACCAATCCACGGGCCCCAGGAAGACGCCGGTCCACGATGCGTCTCGAAGCGGAGATCGCTGCCGACGACAGTCCGCTGTCGGCTCTGAAGGAAAAGAGTAAGCTCTCGCGCTGCCACCGCACTAAGTAGTCGTCGACACTCCACCGCCTGATGCTGCTACTGCGGCTATGAAGCTGCGGCTGTTGCGGTTGTGGTAGTTGGAAGATGACCTTCTTTCTTTTTGTGTCGTTATTCTCTAGTCCTGAGGCCCCCCTTTCTGCTTTCCTTTTTTCCCTTTGCCCTTACCCTCAACCCCACTTTTTTTTGGTTCTTCCCTCTGCTTGCCTGAAGCCTTTGCCTTTCTCTTTTTGTTTCATCTTTTCTTTTTTTTTATTCTTTTTTTTTGCTTTCAAGCGTACCCCTTTTTCGGATTTTTGTTACTCGCCCCCCCCCTTTTCTCCATTGCCCGGAAGGTGGGCAAATGGAGAAAACAAGGATGGGGGGGGGTGTCCGGCTGTCCGGCCCTCCCTCCCGTGCACGCTTGCTCGCTCGCTCGCTGAGCGAGCGAGTGAGCGAGTGGGTGTGGGGGGGGAGGTGGGAGCGAGAGGGAGGGGGGGGTCCTGTCCACCCCTCTGACCCGGCCCCTCCGTTGGTCGGTCGACGGGGCTGACGGGGCTGAGGGGGCCCACGAGGCCGACGGGCCCCCTCCGAAGGGCCCCTCGGAGGATCTCGGCAAGGCCCTCCGGGGACCCCCCAAAGAAGAGGAGGAAGGGAGGGGGGGTGCGAACGGGGCCCCCTCAGAGGGTCCCCCCGATCAGAGGAGGGCTGCGAGGCCCTCCTCGCAGCGGCAGGTGGCAGCAGCAACTGTAGCTGTAGCAGCAGGTGCAACTGCTGCGGTTGCTGCTGCTTCTGCTGCTTCTGCTGCTGCTTCTGCTGCTGCTACTGCTGCTGCTTGCTGCTGCTGCTGCACGCTGCTTCTGCTGCCACCGCTGCTTGAAGCTCCTGCTGCTGCTGCTCTGCACAGCAGCAGCTGCTGCTGCTTGCTACTGCCGCCGCGGCTCCTGCTGCTGCACGCTGCTGCTGCTGCCGCTGTTGCTGCTGCCGCCGCTGCTGTAGTAGCTGCTACTGCTATATGCTGCTGCCATTGACGCTGGCACTGCAGCGGCTGATGCTCTGATGCAGCTCCATTCGCCGCTGCTGTTGTAGTGGCTGTTGCTGCTGCTGCTTTTGTTGTTGCCGCCGCAGTTGCTATTGCTGCTGTGTGCGGCTCATCACCCCTGTGGCGTTCACGTGCAGTCGCTTTGTGCTCCCTCACGCTGCTACCGGCATGGCGCCACGTGGCGCGTTCTCTTTGCGTTCCGCCCACTGCTGCTGCTTCTGCTGCTCACACGCCCCCCTGTGCTTTGATACCAAATTGGAATTTATTTTAGGGCATGCAGGCCCATGCAAAAACGAACATGAGCTCTGTGTATGAGTGTGATGCAAGACGGCAAGAATTTGGCTAAGTCTGGAACGCTGAATATAAAGAACAATGAGAGTTTACAAATGAGCCCCTAGCTTATACAGGGGCGCCGGCAGCTAACCGCACTGGGCCCCGTCACCCCTGCTGAACCCAAATGAGTCAACAGGGAGAACACACTGCATACACCACGAGAGTAACGAAGGTGGTCTCCTTGAGGCACTGGAACAACTCTCCGAGTGCCCGGGTCTCGACTACCGAGAAAATATGAGCAGTGCCAAAACATCTCGGAATCAACGTCCAGACATCAGAGACGGCTTTCTGAACATCGGAAGCCCCACAATAGCCATCGAGTCTCCTCGTCGCACCGGTATAGTCAACCAGGTGCACGGGTCTGAAGCCACCGAGAAAACTCTCCTACCTCCTAACAAGCTCACATGGCTGCCAGAACGCATCGACCGCGTCTTGCCGGCGCTGTCGTAGGTGCTGGAGAAGTCTCGGTGCAGTCCGGAGGCCCGTCGTGTCGTCACGCCCTCCTCTGCCATATACCCGAATGTGGGTATATCGGTAAACTAGCAATGTCGGTTGTGACGGGTGGAAGCCACACAAACCAGCAAGTGTAATCGACGCCCTCAATCTGAGAGTACCTCTTGATGACCAAGTGGGCCTTGTAGTATTCCAGTGAGCCATCCGGCTTCACTTTCTTGCGAAAGATCCACTTGACCTGAATAGCCTTCCTCCCAGGTGGAAGGTCGACAAGCTCATAGAATGTATGCTCTCGGATAGCGCGAAGCTCATCCTCGCAGGGACCGCGCCAAGCGTCAGCATCATGTCATGAGAGAGCTTCCCTCAGGGTGTCCGGGTCGGGCGCCATCGAGGGAGAGCTCCGCGTGGCAAGGGCACACGCCTCGGTGCAAGGCATGACGACCACAAGATCAGCTGCTGCATCACAAGCGATATGGAACTCGCGAGTGACGAGATCGTATCCTACGAGGCACCCAGGATGTACCTCTGTGAGCTCAGTGCAAAAATTTCAGGCCTAGGGCCTTTGTGCCGGGATCACCACTGGCAATGCTGCCAAGGGGGCGCATGGGTGCGGGGCCCGACGCTCGCTGAGCTCTGAAATCTAGTGGTCGAAGACGGCCACCGGGCTCACAGGAGTAATCGGAGCTCGAGGGGCGCACCTCACGCTTAGGGACAGGCACGACCACAGCTGGTGGGGACTGAGGCAATGCAGGTGATGCCGCGCGAGGAGATGCGTGTGCCGGGGACACGAGGCTAGGTGTGACAGCAGGAGCAGGCAAGACTGGACCTGACACAGAGGCAGGAGTGCCAGCAGGAGCAGATACTGGAGTAGGCAGGACTAGACTAGACACAAAAACAAGAGTGCCAGTAGACGCAGGTACTCGCGCAGAAGTAGGCGCGGGAATAGAAGCAGGGGCGCCTGTGGGGCATGAAGTAGGCTGGACGGACGAGGTCTCTGGAACGACGGCGATGATCGCCGGGTCATCAACGGCCGGAGACCGAGAGGTGAAGGGGGCTCGTACGGACACATCAGCCTGGTGAGAGGTGCTCGCTGGCGTAGAAGTCTCCCCCATCCACCGAGAGCCCTCACAGGTAGGAATATGGGTGGCAGAGAGTGCCGTGATCGAAGTTACGTCACGGTAGGTGAGAGATTCGAAAAAGAGCGCGTCGCATGACTTAATGACGCAAGGACGAGTAGGGTCCCAGAAGCGCCAGGCTTTTGACCGCAGGGAAACGCCCCGGAAGACACGCAGCGGCCCCGACGTGAGACCTTGGACCCCTGCTGGCCCTCGGTGTACCACACGGAGGCCAGGGATCCCCAGACGCGAGCGAGACGAAGGTCAGCACGGTGTCCAAACCAGAGCTCATACGGTGTAATGTGGTCTGGAAGCGGATCGTGCGGGAGTCGGTCCCAGACCCAAGTCATGTAGGCGAAACCCTCAAAGACAAAGGACTCAGGGTGACCGCACTCAGACCGCATAGCGCGGACCACAACCTCCATGGTGCGGTTCCAGCGCTCGAAAAAACCATTCTTCTCAGGGGTAGTAGGAGCGGAGACCAGGTGAAAAATCCCGTGCTCAGCAACGAACCCATTCATCTTACCAAAGAACTCACCGCCGCGATCCGAGCGGAAAGTATGTAGCGTGTGATGGGACTGACGCTCAGCCATCACTAGCAAAAGTCAAACCGCAAGGGCGGCGTCGCTCTTTTGACGCATTGCATCTGGGTAAAGTCATTAGTCAGAGTCAGAACATACCGGCCCCGATCAGATAGGGACTCGACCGGAAGAGGACCGAGAAGGTCTGAGTGAACTAGTTCGAGAGGCCAAAGTGCTCAGGAACGAGAGTCAGGGTAGGTGCATCGTTGCATATTCATCTGAGCGCAAAAAAGACGGTCGGTCTTGGGCGGCTTCTCGAAAGAAGCCGCGTCAAGACTGAGAGCTGGCTGTGTCCGAATGAGCTTCGACACAGTATCGGAGCCTACGTGACACAGACGGCGATGAAGTAACCGCTGGTGTTCCAGAGATAGAACACCAGTGACAAAGACCCGACCGGAGGAGGAAGGGGAGCAAGGGGAGGAGGTCCGAGAGACGCGACACAGATCATCTACGACTGAGGCACGAAGGACAACACTACGAGTGTCAATAGCAGTCACAGTTGCTGAGTCTGCGGTATGCTCCACAGAGAGACCCATGAGTGTGCACGCACGCACAGAAAGCAGGCTGAGCTCAAGATCAGGCACAAACAACACGCTGGAAAGGTACAAGGGGCCAGACGGACCGTCAAAACATACAACCCCAACACCATGGACCGGCAAGGACTGACCAGAGCCTGTACGGATGGAACGGACAGACGTGACAGGACCGAGAACAAAAAAATCACTACGACGACACGTCATGTGATGAGTGGCACCATAATCGATGATCCACGTACCACCGGAGTCACGACTGGTGGACGTCACTGTACAATGGGCAATGGAATACTCAGCATCAGAGGGACGCTGAGCTGTTAGTGGGGAGGAATGATGCAGGGCACAAAGATGAGACTCGTGAACCCAACCAGTGCAGTCAGGCCCATCATCATCACATGCTGACTGTGCTCCCCCACATGTGTCGCCACGACCCAGAGGAACGGACGGACAGACAGTCTCTGGACCACCCGACGATGACAACACACTCGCACCTCCCTGAAAGCGGAGCGCCAGAAGGTGTCGGAGCTCAGCAATGGTGCGGTCGCGAGGGTCCGGATCACTGCTACTTGCCGGTGAGGAAGCAAGAGCAGCTGCAGTCGTGGCCGCCGTGCGTCCGGCGGATGGCGAGGATGACGTGCTGGATAGGGAACAGAGGGCGTGTGCAGCCTGGATCCCACGAGTAATCCGCGCCCAGTCGAGTGGCTACTGGCACTTGGTGTAGCGATGGGCGCCTCCACAGTTGTAGCAGTGAACAGAACGTCCACTACTACCACTGGATGATGACTGCTGCTGACCTGATCCACGCTTCCCCTCCTCTTCTTCTCCTGAGCTGCTGCTGCAACACCCTGTGTCTAAGTGGGTGTGGGCGGGGCCGAAGAGGAGGAGGAAGATGAGGACGTGATAGAGGATGAAGAAGGAGACTGCAGGAGGGAAGATGGGGGTGATGCGACGACTGCTACAGCAAGGGAAGTCTCCTGATGGGCCACTGCTGCCTCACGGGCTGAAGTCACTTGGAGGAAGAGCTGATGCGCCCAGGGGAGAAGCTGCAGAGTGGCTGAAAAGGGCTCAAGGACAACGTCGTTGTACCATGTAAAGATGTCAGTGTACTGAAGGCGAACTCCGAGCATCATCGTACGGAGCGCCCACAGCTGTGTGCCTCCTGAGGTCCCAAGGGGCGTGTAGATGTGCATGGCCCGTTGCCAGTAATCGGCTACAGAATCTGAAGGCCCCTAACAAAGTGAGTGGAAGGCACGAATGTGTGCTGCACGAGTGGCGTGTGTCTCTGCGGCGAGCAGGGATAAAACCAGATCCCAACCTCCGCGTGGATCGGTGCCGGTGCCTGTTCCGGGCTCACCAAGGAAGGGGCGGAAATCGACATTGGTCTCGCGTGGCATGGCATAGAGGAGTGCGCGCATCGCCCTGGCTGTTGTTAGCACTTGTGCTGGATCTGTAGGCTGATACGGGATGTGGTAGTAGGGCCACACTCCCTCTGAAGTAGCCCAAACCTGAAAGAGGATCTCCCAGCAGTCAAAGCCGTCCTCACTGATGTACCGTGGAGGTGGTGTCTCAAAATCCTTGGGTTTCCGCTCTGTGGGGAGAGCAACCGCAGGCTGAGAAGGACGAGAAATGGGGAAGACTCCTGGAAGGGGATAGTCACCGGGATAGTCGGGTGACGATCGTATCTGAGGAAACCGAGGAGATTTGGTGCCTGTCTACAGCTGACGGAGGCGCTCCTCAAGAACTTGAATCTCATGATCCGAGAAGTCGCCTGTGATGCCTGGCATGAATGGATCATCATCCAGGAGGTCAGGAGGTTGTGGGTCATGTCTACCTCCTGTCACGGGTGCCTGAGCCGACTGCTGTGTAGGGACCACAATGCCGGCAGCTCCCTTGGAAACCTGCCGTGGGACCGTGGAATGGGCACGCAGAAGCTCAGTCAACGTGTGGATGGCATCAGTCTGCTCCCCCTCTAGGCGACACATCTCATCCTGCTGGCTCCGCAGGTCCTCAATGGCCTGCAAGCGTGGGCTCAGGACCCCACAAGAAGAGGAGGAGGGATCACATGTCTCCTCCCCCCTTGTTGTCAGACGAGTTCATGTCGCCTCTCAGTATGAGTCGACAGGTCAGGTTTGTCGGATTTCAATAGCGTCAGCGTTTCTCGAGGAGTTGACACACTGGCAACGTTTAACTGTCCGGCCAAAGATTTTGCTAAGTATGGTGCTGACGTCAGCAGGTGGTTGCTAACGTCAGCACGACTTGATAACGTCAGCAAGCAAAATTGCTGATGTCAGCTCGACTCCTTCGTCCTTTTTTTTTCTCTCGCGGTTCTGCGCGAGTGTGCAGCCCCTCCGCGGCGGCTATGCGGAAGCTGCGCAGCAGCTTCCGCTCATCTGCTGCTGTAGCTGTACTGTGAGCTCCAGTAGCAGCTGTGTGGCTGTGTGCAGAGCAAGGGCAGCAGCGGCTGCGCAATGTCGCTACTGCTGCTGCACGCTGCGGCTGCTGCTCGCTGCCGCTGTCGCTCGGTTCTGCTGCTGTCGCTGTTGTGCTACTGTTGCTGTAGCTGCTGCTGCTCTACTGCTGCCGCCGCGGCTGCCATTACTGCTGCAACGCTGCTGCTGCCGTCGCTACTGCTGCTTTGCCACTGCCACTGCTACTGCCGCTGCGCTGCTGCTGCTATGCTGCTGCCATTGCGCCGCGGTCACCGCTGCGGCTGCGGACATCGGCTGCACTTGCTACAGCTACCATGCGTTGCTGTAGCTGCTGCTACGGCGTTGCTGCTGCCGCTTCTGCTGCTGCTACTCTACTATTATGCTGCTGCTACTGCTCTGCTGCTGCTGCCGTGGTGCTGTGCTGTTGCTAGAACGGTGGCACCGCCGCTGCTACGGTCTCACGTGATGGGTGTGGGCTCCGTCGACGGCTACCGGCTGTCTCCGACAGGCCCCAATGGATCTGCTATAGCGGTGACTCCCACTGTTGCTGCTCTACTACGCAGCTCAGTGAGAACTGTCTCACTGCTCTGATAACATGACAAGATGCAAAGAAGCTTCCTATCAATACTCCCATTGACCAGGCATCTGTGCCTGATTAGACGGTGACGACAGTCACAAGTTGTGCACGCAACGACAAGAACATGCAAATCGGGCTCATGGCCAGTGTGCCAAAAAACTCCTACAACCTATAGAAAAAACAGCAGGAAGTCCCGGCACTGTCCTGGGCTCTCGAACGGTAGTCGGCCGGCTCCAAGCTGGTAGTCTGCCACCAGTCGTCGCACTTGTGTCACCAGGGCCCGCCTCAGGGATCTGCACGAGTATGGACACGGCCGAGTGGTCACAATAGACTGTACAAGAACGTCATAAATCACAACACAAAGTGTCGGTGATCTCACGGTACCAACACCGCGGAGACTGCTTGAGGCCGTACAAGGACTTGCGCAAGCGCCAGACCTTGTCACCGTCCTCAAAGCTTGGTGGCCGAGCCACGTAAATGTCCTTATCCAGAGAGCCATGGAGGAATGCATTGTTCACGTCCATCTGGTACAGTTCCCAGTCATGATCAGCCACTACACCGAACAGATCTTGAGCTTAGGTCATGCGGCCGACAGGGGAAACATTGTCAGTGTAATGGACGCCCTCAATTTGGAAGTACCCCTTGATGATGAAGCGGGCCTTGTAGCGTTCCAGTGAGCCATCCGGCTTCACTTTCTTGCAAAAGACCAACTTGACCTGAATAGCCTTCTCCGAGGCGGAAGGTCAACAAGCTCGTAGACTCTATGCTCTCGGATAGCGCGAAGCTCATCCTCACAGGCAGCGCGCCAAGCGTCAGCATCCTGTGATGAGAGAGCTTCCCTCAGGGTGCCCGGGTTGGGCGCAATAGAGGGAGAGCTCTGCGTGGCAAGGGCACACGCCTCGGTGCTAGGCCTGATCACCACAAGATCAGCTGCTGCATCACAAGCGATATGGAACTCGCGAGTGACGAGATCGTGCCCTACGGGGCACCCTGGATGTACCTCTGTGAGCTCAGTGTGGACACTCAGGCCTAGGGCCTTTCTGCCGGGGTCACCACTCGCAATGCTACGAGAGGGGTGCCTGGGTGCGGGGCCCCACGCTCTCTGAGCTCAGGAATCCACTGGTCGAAGACGGCCACCGGGCTCACGGGAGTAACCAGAGCTCGAGGGGCGCACCTCAGGCTCAGGGACAGGCACGACCACAGTTGGTGGAGACTGAGACAAGGCAGGTAATGTCGTGCGAGGAGATGCGTGTATGGGGGACATGGGGCTGGGTGTGACAGCAGGAGCAGGCAAGACAGGACCTGACACAGAGGCAGGAGTGCCAACAGGAGCAGATACGGGAGAAGGCGAGACTGGACCAGACACAGAAACAAAGGTGCCAGCAGATGCGGGTACTGGCGCAGAAGTAGGCACGGGAACAGAAGAAGGGGCACCTGTGGGGCGTGAAACAGGCTGTATGGGCGAGGTCTCTGGACCGACGGCGATGATCGCCGGGTCATCAAGGGCTGGAGACCAAGAGGTGAAGGGGGCTTGAACGGACACATCAGCCTGGTGAGAGGTGCTCACTGGCGTAGAAGTCTCCCCCATCCGCCGAGAATCCTCACAGGTAGGAACATGTGTGGCGGAGAGTGCCGTGATCGAAGTCAGGCCACGGTAGGTGAGAGACTCGAAAAAAAGCGCATCGCGTGACTCAATGACACGACGACGAGTAGGGTCCTAGAAGTGCCAGGCCTTCGACCGCTGGGAAATGCCTACGAAGGCACACAAGCGGGCCCGAGGTGAGACCTTGGATCCCTGCTGGTCCTCGGTGTACCACACAGAGGCAAGGCATCCCCAGACGCGAGCGAGACGAAGGTCAGCACGGTGTCCAAACCAGAGCTCATACGATGTCACATGGTCTAGAAGCAAACCGTGCGGGAGGCGGTTTCAGACCCAAGTCATGTAGGCAAAATCCTCAAAGACAAAGGACTCAGGGAGACCGCACTCAGACCGCATAGCGCAAACCGCATCCTCCATGGTGCGCTTCCAGCGCTCGGAAACACCATTCTACTGAGGGGTAGTAGGAGCCGAGACCTGGTGAAAAATTCTGTGCTCGGCAGAGAATCCATCCATCTCGCCAAAGAACTCACCGCCGCAATCCGAGCAGAAAGCATGTAGCGTGTGACGTGACTGACGCTCAGCCATCACTAGCCAGAGTCAAACCGCAAGGACGGCGTCGCTCTTCTAACGCACGCTATAGACCCACTGCATCCGGGTAAAGTTGTCAGTCAAAGTCAGAACATACCAGCCCCGATCAGATAGGGACTCGACCGGAAGAGGACCGAGAAGGTCTGAGTGAACTAGCTCAAGAGGCCAAAGCGCTCGGGAACGAGAGTCAGGGTAGGTGCATCGGTGCATCTTCCCTTGAGCGCAAAAGAGACTATCGGTCTTGGGTGGCTTCTTGAAAGAAGCCGCGTCAAGACCAAGAGCTGGCTGTGTCCGAATGAGCTTCGACAGAGTATCGGAGCCCACGTGACACGGACGACGATGAAGCAACCACTGGTGTTCTGGAGATAGAACACCAGTGACAAAGACCCGATTGGAGGAGGAAGGAGAGCAAAGGGAGGTGGTGTCTCAAAGTCCTTGGGTTGCCGCTTCGTGGGGAGAGCAACCGCAGGCCGAGGAGGACGAGGGACGGGGAAACCTCTTGGAAAGGGATAGTCACTGGGATAGTTGGGTGACGATCGTATCGGAGGAAACCCGGGAGATCTGGTGCCCGTCTGCAGCTGACGGAGGCGCTCCCGAAGAACTCGAATCTCATGATCCGGGGAGTCGCCTGTCATGCTTGGCATGAATGGATCATCATCCAGGAGGTCAGGTGGAGGTGGGTCAGGTCTAGCTCCTGTCATGGGTGCCTCAAACGACTGCTGTGCAGAGACCGCGACATCAGCAGCTCCCTCGGAAACCTGCCGTGGGACCGTGGACTGGGCACGTAGAAGCTCAGTCAACGTGCGGATGTCATCAGTCTGCTTCCGCTGTAGGCGACGCATCTCATCCAGCTTGCTCCGCAGGTCCTCAATGGTCTGCGAGCGTGGGCTCAGGACCCCAGAAGAAGAGGAGGAAGGATCACCTGTCCCCTTCCCCTTGTTGTCAGACGAGTCCATGTCGCCTCTCACTATAGGTCAACAGGTCAGTTTTGTCGGATTGCAAAAGTGTTAGCATTTCTCGAGGAGTTGAGACGCCGGCAATTTTTTACTTTCCGGCCAAAAAATTGGCCAAGTATGGTGCTGACATCAGCAGGTGGTTGCTGATGTCAGCACGGCCTGGTGACATCAGCAAGCAAAATTGCTGACGTCAGCTTGACTCTTCCTTTGCTTTTTTTTCCTCTCTCTGGCGGTTATGCTCGAGCTTGCAGCCGCTCTACGTCGGCTACGCGGAAGCTGTATGGAAGTTGCGCAACAGCTTCCACTCAGCTGCTGCTGCAACTGTGCTGTCAGCTGCAGCAGCAGCTGCATGGCTGCGTGCGCAGCAGTGGCAGTAGCAGTTGCGCAATGCAGCTACTACTGCTGCGCGCTGCGGTTGCTGCTCGCTGCAACCGCCGCGCGCTACTGCTACTGGTGCTGCGCTGTTGTTGCTTCAGCTACTGCTGCTCTACTGCTGCCGCCGCAGCTGTCGCTGCTGCTGCTGCGCTGCTGTTGCCGCCGCTGTTGCTGCTCTGCTGCTGCCGCCGCTACTGCCGCTATGCTGTTGTTGTCGCGGCCGCCGCTACGGCGACGGACGGCGGCTGCACTCGCTACAGCCGCCACGCGCTGCTGTAGCTGCTGCTACGACGCTGCTGCTGCTATGCTGCTGCTGGCGCGGCGGCAACGCCGCTCCTACGGTCTCACGTGATGGGTGTGGGCTGCGTCTACGGCGACCGGCTGTCTTCGATAGGCCCCAGTGGATCTGCTGCAGCGGTGAATCTCACTGCTGCTGCTCTGCTGCATCTTTGCTACGCAGCTCAGTGAGAACTGTCTCATTGCTCTGATAGCAAGAGAAGATGCAAGGAAGCTTCCTAGCAACACTCTCGTTGACTAGGCGTGAGTGCCTGATCAGACGGTGACGACAGTCACAAGTCGTGCACGCAACGACAAGAGTTTGGCTAGGGGACAAAAGGCAAAGTGTCTAAATGCTTCAATAGCATTTGGAGAGAGAAATGAAAATTGAAAGGTCCATGGCATGAATACCTGCCGCGGCGCATAGCGGGTGTCGCACGTGGCGGTCCAAGAGCTGTCCTAAAACCGGCCCAAAACCACTGTTTTGACCATAACTCTGTGCATACATGTCAGAATGCTACGCCATCTGAACCTAGACGTGCAGGATCACAAGACGGACGCTACGACTGGTCACATGCATGTATCCATCATCAGACGGTGGACACGTAATGCAAAAACATGCAAATCGGGCTCATGGCCAGTCCGCCGAAAAACTCCTGCAAGTTGTAGAAAAAACAACAGGAAGTTTTGGCAGTGTCCGTGGCTCTGGAACGGTAGTCGGCCAGCTCCAAGCTGGTAGTTCGCCGCCAGTCGTCGCACCGGTGTCACCAGGGCCCGCCTCAGGGATCTGCACGAGTATGGACACGGCCGAGTGGTCACACTAGACTGTATAAGAACGTCACAAATCACAACACTGCATCATCCACCATGGTAAAAAGATTCTAGGAAGCTTCCTAGCACGCTTGCCACTGACTGGGCGTCAGGGCTTCGTCAACTCGTGGCGTCAACACAGGACGGACGCGAAACGGCAAGGGTTTGGCTAGACGACACGACGTAGTGTCAAAAGTGCTTCCATTAGAAAACACATGCAGAGAGAAAAAGCAAATGACAAGTCTACAGCATAAATACCTGCTGCGGCGCATGACAATTGTCGCACGCTGCAGTGCAAGGTCTGTCCTAAAACCAGCCCAAAAACACGGTTTTGGCCGTAACTCTGCGCAGACAAATCAGAACGCTACGTCGTCTGAACCTAGAGATGCAAAATCTGGAGCCGGACAATACGACTGGTCACACGCATAAGTCCGGCACCGATCGGTGGACAGAAAATACAAAACATGCAAATCGGGGTCAAAAGCGAGTCCACCAAGAAAACTCTAGCGTCTACAGAAAAACTGCAAAGCACCCCGGTAAGCACCTAGGGCGTCGTGGCAGCTCTCTGGCAGCTGCTGGTGGATTAAGCTACCACTCGTCGGTGCTCCGGTGCCAGCTGCGTCCGCATCAAGGATGGCCTGCAGAAAAACTGCAGGAGGTCTGAGACAGCATCCACGACGCTGGTGCAGTCCTTGGTGAGCTCCGAGGGGGTGGTCCACCACCTGCCAACGCGCCGGTGCCTCCGAGGTCCGCATCGGGGATCACGTCGTCGCGCTCTCTTGTATCGCTGCTCTCCTGGCTGTCGCTCGTGACGGGTGGAAGCCACACACACCAACACTCCCTTTGGCTGACACAACTGTCAACATAACGATGTCTGAGCGAAGGCAAGAAAGGATGGCTCAGGCAACCAATCAAAGCGAGCACCGGTTAAGCATTACACAGCACAGGGACTCCTCGTGACAATGGTGCATCCCACCAAGTGTCCGGGTCTCGACCATGCACCAAGTCAATCATGCACCTACATGTCAAACATCATGCAAGAGAGACAGAGAAACAAGGTCTCCTTGTGACCCAAAAAAATGTCTGCGGGTATCCGGGTCTCGACCACATCATGCATGGATCATACATAACACATGTAGGCACTGGGTCTCCACGTCACACAGGTAGAACTCAACAAGTGCGCGGGTCTCGATTAGCATAACCTTGCATGGATCATACATCACACATGGAGGCAATGGGTCTCCACATCACACCGGTAGAACTCACTTGGTGCGCGGGTCTCGACCAGCATAACCTCGACCATAGCATCGTGCCACACCCCAAGTAACCTCGCTGTGCTCAAAAGGGTGTGAAGCCAAAGCCCACACACCAACACTCCCCTTGGGTTGCAGAGGCTGACAATACGAGCAAAGCTGATGGATTGTCATGAACGTGCGTGGCTATCTTGACATCCTAAAGGGACCGAGACAGCACCCGCCGATGCGACAGTGACCACGCATGCGGCTGACCTTGTAGCATGGACGATGAAGAACAACATGGCTCTCGCCATTCTTGTGACGTCCGTGAACGAGACTCAACACTCCCACCTCATAAGATGCACGTTGGCTGCCGAGGCCTATGTAAAATTCTCACGCGTGCTTCAATCAAACGTCCTATCAAACCAACTCTTCATCTTCCAAAGGTTGATGTCGATGAGGGTGAGCGAAGGAGAATGGATACCCGCATTTCTGCAGTCGTTCGACAATGTGCTACAAGAGGTCCAGCAAATGAAATGGAATCTCGACTCCAACATGCGTGCCATGATCCTTCTGATAGCGCTACCGGAATGTTGGGGGTCCTTGATCACCGTATTTGGCGGTTGGAAGGAGGCAGATCTGACGTATGAGGCTGTCGCCGAACACGTCCGCAACGAGTCCATGCGATGCATTGGCAGTGAGGCAAACATTTCAGCCTATGCCTCTCGCTTTGGCGGACAAGGTGCAAGCTCTCTCTCCAATCAAGGCAACAGCAGAAGCGGTGGCAGTGGAGGGAAAGGCAATGGTAGCGGGAAGAGTTCCAAGAAGTCCGGCAACTGTGAAAACTGTAACAAGGCTGGGCACTGGGCTAGGGACTGCCGTAGTGCTAGGAAAGAAGGCGGGAACAAAGGTGGGAAGGAGAAGAAGGAGCTCATCAACATGATGGCTGAAGGGTTGCCCATGAAGGGGGCAGCCCTCCTTAGGCCCGAGACATTCACCCTTGACTTGGGCACCAACCACCACTCATCAAAAGAGAAGGATGGATTTTTCCCCATGGTCAAATCTGACATGCGCATCAAGTGTGCAAATGGCGGCGTTGCCCAAGTCATGGACAAAGGGGACAAGGCGATCACGTTTAACGTGAACGGTGTGGAGAAGGCGGTCAACCTTCAAAAGGTGGTGTACATGTCCTCCTTCGTAGCGAACCTGCTATCGGTCTTACAAATCACCGACAACAACATGACAGTGGTCTTCACCAACAAAGAAGCCGTGGCCCTAAAAATGAGGACATAAAAAACATTACAGCAAAGAAGACCTCATGCTTCAAGTCCCAAGAGTCGACGGCCTCTACGTGCTTCAAACCAAAGTCACCAAGATGCTGGATGAGGGACTGGCATGTGCCACCAAGACAGTGGCACCGAAGCCAACGGATGCACCACCGGCAACCGCTGTGGCCGCTACATCAACCAAAGACACTGACGCTGAGCTGTGGCACCAGCAATTTGGCCACGTGGCAAATAGCACGCTGCAGAAGATGCAAGAGCAAGAGGTAGTTCGCGAAATGGAAGGGTGCACCATGAAGCACGGAGAAGCGTGTACGTTGTGTGAACCATGCCTCCAAGCAAAGGCAAAGAAGAAGCCGTTCGGGAGCGGATCTCAACGAGCGGAGAATGTCTTGGAACTGATCTATAGTGACGTGTGTGGAGCCTTTTGCACGTCGTATCATGGAGGAAACAAGTACTTCCTGACATTCATCGACAACCACAGCCGCAAGTTGTGGATCTACTTCCTCAAAACAAAGGGAGAGGTGAAGGAGAAGCTCTTGGAGTTTATCGCCACGGTAGAGCAGCAAACGCCCAAGAAGGTGAAGACGCTCCGAAGTGACAACGGGGGTGAGTACGAGGCATGCAAACCTTGGCTCAAGCATCATGGGATCCACCACGAGCAAACCATCCCTTACAACCACCAAAGCAATGGTGTGGCCGAGAGGATGAACCATACCCTACTCGGCATGGTGCAAACTATGCTCTTCGACGCCAAGCTCCACCTCGCTTTTGGGTTGAAGCTGCAACAGCGGCCTGCTACCTCTTGAACCTCACACCAGCAACCGCCTTAAGGAAACGTGGAAAGGAGCAGGACAAGCAGCTGAAGACCCCACAAGAAGCATGGTCGGGAAAAAAATCCAAAGCCTCTCATGTTAAGGTGTTTGGGTCAAGTGCATGGGTGAATATCAAGTCGGGAGAATGTGGAGGCAAGCTGGACGCACGTTCCAAAATGTGGGTCATAGTTGGGTACAACACGTTACATAAAGCCTATTGGCTTTGGGACCAGGGAGCAGGCAAGCTCATGAGGAGCCGTGATGTTGTGTTTGACGAGCACACCCTTGGAAAGGGAGAGCTGCTAGACCCGATTCTCGCTCCAAACGTGAGAGAGTGGATATTGTTCCTTGATTCCGGAGACCAAGCACCTAACAACTGGCCTGCTTTGCAAGCAGGTGGTGGGAATGGGAGAGTAGCTGCGGAGGATGATGCAACGTCTGAAATGGACACGGACAGTGAGGCGTCCGGGGCTTCTGAGTCTGACTTGGAGTCTGACAACTCTTCTTTTGACGACGACAACGACGACGACACACTACCACCTGTGGAAGCACCAGCACCAAAACAAGAAGCCGCACCAGTACCCCCGCGCAGTTTGCGACCAAGGAAAGCACCTTTGCAGTATGAGGACGATAGGACTGGCCTCAGCTGGTCGTGCATGGCTCAGGGAGAGCTATCCACACTGGTGGAGGCGATGAATGGCTCGGATGCGGCCAAGTGGAAGGAGGCAGTGGACAGCGAGCTCGCGTCCATTGCCAAGAACAGCACGTGGGTGCTGGTGAATAGATCCGACAAGGCCCACGTGGTGGGGTCCAATTGGGTCCTCTGAGTGAAGAAGAAGCAAGACGGCAAAATCAAAAGTTCAAGGCAAGGGTAGTGGCAAAGGGGTTCTCTCAACGCCTGGGCTCTGAGTACGATGAGACGTTTGTGCCTGTTGTGGCCTTTGCCTCCATCTGCTCTCTCCTTGCCATCGCAGCCGCAAAGAACCTGGAGATACACCAGATGGACGTCACGACAGCTTTCCTCTATGGGAAGCTCGACAAGGAAGTGCTGATGGAGGTGCCCGTAGGAGTCAAAGTGTGCAAGTTGGTGAAAGCGCTCTACAGGCTGAAACAGGCCCCAAGGATATGGTACAAAGAGATGGACGGTTTCATGACCGGTCTCTCATTTGCCTATTGCCAAAATGATCCAAGCATGTACGTGCGCGATGATGGGAGTGGACTGATGCTCGATGCACTCTATGTGGATGATCTGATCATCTGGTCTTCTTTGGTCGAGCTGCTGGATGAGTTGAAGTCTGACCTCAGCAAAAGGCTCAAAATGAAGGACATGGGTCCTCTCGAGTACTACCTCGGGATCGCCATCCACCGCAACCGAGCAGCAGGTACCATCAAACTCAACCAAACCAAATACATTAGTGAGGTACTAAAGTGCTATCACATGGAAAATAGCAACCCTGTCAACACCCCAATGACGACCAATGCAAAACTGAAGGCCTCAATGTCGCCAAGCGATGAAGCAAAACGAAGGAAGATGCAAGACACCCCCTACCAGTCCGCCGTGGGCAGCATCATGTACGCCATGGTAGGTACTATTCCGGACTTGTGCTATGCTGTGGGACAAGTGAGCAGGTTTGTGGCCAACCCAGGGCCACAACATTGGCAGGCAGTCAAGCGCATCTTGCGCTACCCGCAGAAGACACGTCACATGGACCTCGTCCTTGGAGGCCAAGAGAGTACGGACCCCCTCCGCCTGAAGTGCTACACCGACGCTGACAAGGAAAGGAAATCTTGACAACCGGAAATCGACCTCTGGATACGTGTGCATCTTGAATGGTGCTGCCATCTCATGGGCCAGCAGAAAGCAGGATTGTGTTTCTGTGTCTACGGCTGCGGCAGAGTACATTGCTCTGTCTGAGTTGTGCAAGGAGACTCAGTGGTTGCGCAACCTGCTTGGCAAAATGACAGTGCCACAGAAGGATGCCACGGTTGTACACGTAGACAACATGAGCGCCATCTTGATGGCTCAACATGAGATCATTTCCCGGCGAATGAAGCACATCGATATACGCTACCACCACTCATGTGACCTGGTCATGAAGAACGTGGTGGACTTGCAGCACTGCGGAACCAAGAGCATGCTTGATGATTGCATGACCAAGCCGCTGGAGAGCGAATTGCACTATGCATGCATTCGTGGATTTGGCATGAGGAGTGCGGCAGAGGATGGGTGAGCCCCAAGGCATCGATGGAGCCCAGTTAGCGACAGATGGACAGAGGTGCAAGGAAGAGATTTGTTAAATGGTATGCACCTTATCCACTAGCTAGCTGGCTGGTTGCACGGAAAGACAAGGTATGCACTGTCTATGGAGTACATCCCCTTGGTCTGTTCTGAGATAGGCCAGGAATGCACTGGCCATAATGGGCATGTCCCCTGGAGATCATCATAGGAAACACAACATTGTGGCCTAGTTGGGATAGGCGCCGGAGCTCATGGGTCGCAGGCTCAAACCCCGCGACGGCCGCATTTTTCTTTGTGGCCCAAAATGGGACAGGAAGCTTCTAAAAGGCTTACTAGAGCCTGGCTTGAGGATGACACTTGGCGGTCTTAGGACGCGCCAAGTAGGACTGTAGGCTGAGGTTGGTTCCTGTCGAGTCACTATGAGCAGAAGCATTAGCAATGCTCTACAAGTATAAAAGCATGTGCCCTGCATGCATCCATTTACAGTTCTTGCCTTTAAGACTCCTCACATAGTGTCCAACCAAGGGTAGACACTAAAGACCTTCATGCGGACTTCGTGAGGTTGCAAACCGAACGAACCTAAAGTGTGGATCCCTCGTTCGAGAGTGATATGTTGTCTTGGTTACAATACCAAGAGCGGTTGGCGGCCTCCCATGGCGGGACCCGTTTTCTAGACCGTTGCTATCTGGCGCATTGAAAGTAGCGCGTATCAATGAGGGCTAGACATCCTTGGGAGTGTCTCTACACCCACTAGTACCAACAGTTGTTCTGCACTACCGTTATCATAGAGGAGAACAACTCCAATTATCCGATCTGATGCATTGGTGGTCATGATGTAATCTACTATTAGATCGGTCAGTCGTAAGGTTGGCATCAGTATCAGAGCATTTCTCAAAAAATGGAATGCTTCTTGTTTGCTGTCAGTCCAATTCCAATGGAAAATTTTACAAAAGAGGTTGGAGAGAGGCTCTCACACTTTGTAGTAATCATGTACAAACCGAAGATGGAAAAAAATCCACCCAAAAAAAGAAAATAAATCCCCATAATACTTGGTCATCTTGAGTGTTGGTTGATGTTAGCCAATCAGTGATTGTCATCACCCTTTATAGACCCATCGTGATCTGTCCACTTCTGGTTTTGTTCCCCAAAATGTAATCAAACAACAAGCAAAATCTCACTTCAAGAAGTTCCTGGAAACTTTGTCTTCCTTAAGCTTGGAGAACCTTTCTAAGGTATCCATTGTGCTCTTCTGATGCACGGCTGTATACCAGTACATTTGCAAAAGATACAACGGTGAATTCGTTGAGGTATAGGAAAAAACTTGTCCATTTTTACCGTCACTATTGTTGGGGAATTTGTGAGCTCAAATGACATGACCATGAACCAAAGTTCCCGTCTTGTCAATGTCTTCAACTACATGGATATGGTGATAATCGTTGGTGAGGTCAAGTTTTGGAGAACATCTACGCTCCTCGGAGTTTGTAGAAAATATCATCTTCTTGCAAGCTAGCATTTCTTGATGGTAATGTTGTTCAATGCTCAACAATCCACACACATGTACATTTCACTGGTCTTTGTTCTAACAAAAAGCACTAAATCTATGGAAAGTTACGTGGATGGACGGATTGTACCTTGCCCAAGCATCTTGTCAAGCTGGAGTTTTAGCTTGCTCAGCTCATGGTCCCTTGTCCAATAGGTCCCTTTGACCATTGGACTGTTTTCCAGCTTCAGCTCAATCTGGTGGTCAATGCTACGTTATGGAGGTGAATCTTAGGGCAGTTCGTTGTAAGCAATCCCTTCCATGTGCTTGATGAGTGGTTCAAACGCTTTTGGTACAACCACAAACATTGTCAATTTACACGTCAATGATGCTGTGCTTTCACCCTCTTTTCTTGATTGCACATGGATCAGTCACGTATGAGCTCTTCATCAAAGCTACTCTCTGGTCTCATTATGAGAGACGGGTGTCATGCATTGTCGAGTTGAGGTCGTTGTACATTCCTCTATTGCTTCCTCCTCCTTTGCTTCCCATGACCACCATTGTGTTTTGGGTCCTTCGATCAGAGGCATGTGTCATATCCAAACCATCCGTCCCTTTGAATTCACGGGATCATATATACTACTTTCCATGCATGTGTATTGAGTAGCTTTTTGATCATTGTGGTGAGTCCTAGGATCAGGTGGTTGTCGTGGCAATCAATTTCTGATGGTTTCTGGTGCAAGCCATCATCAATTCAAGCCTGTCAGCCGGTGTCCCCTCCCATGGCGCTAGGTGTCACCCCAACAGGCATTGGTGGAGACGAGTGGCCTACTAAAGTCTGTTATCGGACAGGCCTTCAGAGTTCTCTGTGTTGCTCAATTCATCGTGAAGCCTGTCCTTGCTTCTGCCAGGGGTACTTGAAGAGTGTTGTAAAATGTTGCTGTCTCTCCATTGTCAAAGCATTCTCTAAGTTAGTACAACATGCCATCACACACCCTTTCTCCTTTCATTATCATGTCCACAAGGTCAAAACTGTCCCAGACAACAAAAATGCTTCTCCAGTACCATTGCGCTCACATACCAAGTGTTACACCTTTTGGAATGTAGATAGCAAAGATGTGGACACTATGGAGCAACAAACAGTTTGGGAAATAGGGAACATTGAGGAATTTGTAATCTGTAGTAAGTGTACTTTAATAACTAGTGCCAAAACCGTAAAGCATATGCATACCAGTGCCAAAAAAAGATGAGGCTTACTTGAGGTTTTTGGTGCTTGATTCAACAACTCCTGCGTCACCATATCATGAGTGGCTACAACAAGAAATGTCACCAAGGAGTTGTAGGTATTCATAAGATCAGTGTACTTCTTCATAAAATTCTAGCACCATTGAGAGGTCATCCAAATTGTATTGAAACATTGATATCACTTGTGATGGTTCTGTCCACACTTCTAAAACATGGTCGAACCTGTTAGAACCTTTGTGAACAGAACACTAGAGGTCATAAAGCGTTGGGCTATGCATGCAAGTACTTAAATGATAACGCATCGAGTTTAGAGAATCCTTTACATCAGGGACATAGTAGTAAAATTTACAGAGCAGAAGAAGCTTTAAAAATCTGAACACATGAGGAAGTCATAACTATCACTAAGTGTATATCACACAACTTATTCTACAAGTCTACAAATAGTTGGGCGATTAGGAAAGGAAAAAATCTGGGTGTTACAATTTACTTGCCAGGTCACCATACCACAAAGTACAGAACTCCAAAAGATGCTAATGGTGGATTGCCACAACAACGGTCCAAGTTGAAACTTCCGCAAGGACAAGATGCACAGTGACCTGTGAAATTCAACTGATGGGAGGATTTGCAAACCAACAACACAAGCTAGTGAAAGTCCTGCAGTTTGTGGCAACACCATTAGTCAAGACAAACCAATTCTCGAGGTTTTCTACAACTACTATCATGTCCAAAAGAGCCATGATTAGATTTTTGCATGGATTCAATAATGAATCTACTTGTCACATTATAAGAGCATGATGTAATCCTTGTTGTGGTTGATCGCTCCCCACGATTGTTGAATTTCTCCAATCAGAACAGCTGTCACATTGAGGAATCAAGTCGACTGTTCTTTGATCATGTTTTCTACTACACAACTTCCCCTTCTGCATCATAAGTAACCAATATAGGAGGTTTGCCAGCATTTTTTTATGGGATCAAATGACTCGCTTTGAGATTTGGATCCAGCTATCTACTGCCTTCCATCTTCAGAATGATAGGCTGATCCAAGCAAAGCAGCTGGATGCTTGAACAATTGCTTCGAACTCCTTTGGAAGCCGTAAGGCACTCAATGAGTTGTCGAGCTGCCAAGGAATCATGCATGTTGTTCTGTCTCCAACACTGCTATAGCAGACTCCTACATGCCCTCTCTGTCTTCTGCTCTTACTCACGCACTTCTTTCCCAAGGGCAGAAAGACTTTGAAAGTTCTCCTAACCAATTCCCTTCTAAGCTCACCTTCTCCTCTTGGGAAATACACTTTAGTGCCTGCATGCAGGAGGAGATGCTTTAGGATTACTACTCCCCTGCCAAGCCTCCTTTTATGCCTCAGCCTGCTGACATTGTGCATGTTATTAGGGCCCTCATCAATGTGCGGGCCTCCTCAATAACATCTGTATGTACACACTAATCGTGTATGTGGCACCCCTGTCGATCCAATGGGGGCATATGTCCCAATCTGCAATCGCAAAACAGTGACTGGTGATGCTTTCCACAGTGCTCTAACTGTGTAGTTTAACACTCTACAGATGCACACTGACGAGTCTACTAACGAGTACTGGGCATGCAACTTAGGGATTTTGCATGATCTAGGGACGGTGGCCCCCAGGCCCCTTTCTGCCTATTTGTCCATTGTTTTTGGCCTCATTCCCAAACTCTTCAATCTCTACTTGCACATTCTGAAATTGAACATTTTGCAGCGAAGCAGGCCCCTACCAACTCACCTCCAGGCATCGGCCCACTCTATGATTTTACAGCTGCTCGGCTCACCTGCTGGTGGAGCAACTTGCAGAACATGCGCCTTCACCGTGCTGCACTTACCACCATTACCACTGCATCTACCTCTGCCTTTATGTGTACCACTTCTTCCTCATCTACATCTTCCCCCTCCACTGCATCTTCTTCCCACATCACTCAAGGCACTGGACACAGTGGGGGAGATGGACAGGGACGCAGCTTGGCTAAGGGACGTGGTCGTGGTGACAAAGCCTCTGATGCACCTTCTGCCGTAGGCACAGTTTCCTACTGGAAGTGCGGTGCCTCTGGGCACTCGGCACACAAGTGCATGACCCCCCTGTGATGATTCTCGCCTCGCATCTGCCTTGCGTACTCACTGGGCCCGTACGGGCATCAGCTCATCTCCCAATACCACGGCCTCCACCTCTGTCTTCCTCCTCTGCATCCATGGCACCCCTCCAATAGCCGACTCCCCAGCCTGGCTCCTGGTGTTGGGTGCCTCCGACCTCTCAACCTACCTCCAATGGGCCCTTGTCCATGCACTACACTATGATTGTCTAGTCCCGTGATGATGGCCACTTCGCTGACACCTGTCCTTCTGACTGTCGCTTCAATTGTCGGGAGGCGGAGCACACCCTGGAGTGTCACCTCATAGAATTACTCTAGCCTCTTTCTCAGGGAGGTGAGGGCGTGAGTGGCCCGACATGTTCCCTTGTCTGTGAGTCACATGGAGCCCTTTGTGGCGCGTCCTTGGGATGTATTCGAGGAGCCTTGCACGATGATTTCGCTTGGCAGTTCAACACATTCCCCCATCAACTCGGTCAGCCATCGTCAGTTGCACCCTCAGGCACTGTTGCTATGTGTCTCGTTTTGTCCTCCGCTCGGGTATCTGGTGGCTTCTGGATCATCGACTCTGCGGCCACCCGCCACATGACTTCCTGTTGCTCATCCTTTGTCTCCCTTGGTCCTGTTGGCTCGGTTCGTTTTGTGTGTACTGGTTCTGGCCAACTCTTGACTGTCCAAGATGTTGGTATTGTTTGCTTCCTTGGCCCTAAAGGGGACCTGTTCCTTCCTGACGTTCTATACTCTGCCTCGTGAACGTGACCTACTACACTCTGCTAAGTCTTTTGCTCCTCCTCTTATCACGCCCTCTCATATTGAGTGATTTTCTCTGGCCCCTCCCTCTGACAGGCCTAATGGTGTCCCCTCGGACCGTGCCCTGGAGGCCATCTCATCCCCTCCTTCTATCACACGCACCCTTATCGCCTTTCCGCGTGGCTCTCCTTCTGTACCCCTCTCCTCCTCTCTCATTGTCTCCACCATAGGTAATCCTCCTCCTGTGCCTCCATCCTTCTCGACGAACCCTGTGTACACCTCACCTGCGCCTTTTGTGCCGCTTGTCGCATCCTCGTCCACCACGGTGCCTCCCGTGTCTCCTTACGTCTGTGGTAGTTGGCTTCATGCCCTGGCTTTTTAGCCCCGCACGTCCTCTTCTCACTCCCATCCCTCTGACCCCCTGGTCCCAGTCCTCCTTTCCCCACAGTGGACCATGGGGGAGTGCCCAGATTTGTGGTATCTGGTGAACTCGGCCTACAGGCTCGTGGCCTGGCCACCACTGCCTTGCCCGTTGCTCCGTCAGCGGTCCATCCTAGCACGTCTCTTGGGTACGATCTTATCAAACACGAGTTACGTCTGGCTCTTGATGCCTCTGTTGCTGGATTTGTTGCTTTGTACATTGTAGCCGCCAGTCTCTTCCCTCGCCCTCTTGAACCACTGACAATGCAGGATGCACACAGTGCTGCAGACTCCACTTTCTACAAGTAGGCCATGCAAGCAGAGCTTGATGCTCTCGCTGACTATGGCATCCATGAGCTGGTGGATCTTCCCCCAGGGAGGAGAGCAATGGCAGCCAAATGGGTGTACCTACACCAATTGAAGCCGGATAATAGTGTCGACAGATACAAGGCCTGACTCATAGCTAAGGAGTTCTCTCCCATGACGCGCCAATTGCTTGCCCGTCATGTGTTGAGGTTGTGTCCAGTTCCTCGCCTCTCACGTCTCAGATGCCCTCTTGTCTCACCACACATGCTCACACACACACATACACACACACACACACACACACACACACACCCACACA